>JAVJIX010000198.1:292500-337500 GCA_036785185.1 Paratrypauchen microcephalus
CCTGATAAAGTCCGGGCTTAGATCTGGTGGTATTTGGAGAGTCAAAAATGATCTTAATTGATGTTAGTTTTATCACAGTTTTAGTGAATACCTTCCCATTTATAACTTCTAACACATAATGACACATCTTTACCTGACTGCTTAAAGGTACAGTGTGTAGGATTCGTGGTGCATAGGTGGATAGTCGCTATTCCACTTCCTCTTTTGGCTACGGCAGACCTCGAGGGTCACCCGGGCGCGCCGTAACGCAGACAGCTCGCGTTGTTGTGCGCACCCAGCGCTGTGCGAACTACGGTATAAATAAAACGCGGTCCCGCGGTCACATTTTTTTTTCTTTTCGCATGAAAACACACATTCCTGATCGTGTACCATGACACTCTACACATCAAATGAAACCTTACAGTCTCCTCTTTTTGACTATGCAATTCATTTCCCTGCACAACAATCAGTCCCCGAGCACATGGGGCTTTTATACAGAAAAGCACAAAACGAGGTTTGTTACTTAGCTTACCTTTGAAGGCTCTGGACAGCTCAAACTCTGTATTTCACCATAAACTTGGCCTCAATCTGTCCGTAAGGATCCAGCGAATAAAATCCAGTAAAACAATTTAGTCCAAAACATGTGTTAGATCCATTACAACGTGTGATACAGCAGCTTGCTTGTTTACCCAAAACCACGAGGCTCCCCCCTCCCCTTCCCCTTCTCTCCTCTCCTCTCCTCCGCTCCCTCAGGCAGCGCTGCCTGAGGGAGCGGGAGCCGCTGCTAGGCTCCTGCTAGCAGCGGCTGAGCAGATGCTAGCAGGAGCCTAGGCGAAGGATGAGCCCAAATGTCCTTCTGCGGCTCTCGTATTCAAAATGGCTGCCTCTAATATGGGGAAGATCCCCCTTTTATGTGACTATATCTAAGTCCAAAAGAATATTTTGATTTCATGATGGAAGTGAAAAGGCTTGGAAAACAATGTATTTTTGAATGGGTATCTTCAATTTCAGTAATTAATGGGTAAAAATCTTACACACTGTCCCTTTAAAGGCCCTATATTACACAAAATGGATTCTTGTGAGCTTTAAGTCATGTTATACTGTAATGCTGTAACCTTATGAAAAACATACCTGGAGTTATGTTTTGTTTCATTCACACATGTTTAAGTAACTCTTTTTTATTAGTCTGTCTATATCCCCAAATCTTAAAATACCTTGTGATGTCATGAAGGTGTATTTTTACCTTTTGTTCAGTAGAAAGTTGCAATTCATGGTTGAACTCATCCAAATGATTCTAGTGACAGTATATGGAGTTTAAAAGTATTACCACCTGACATCACAAGGTGGAATGAGTGTTTTCCATTGAGCGAAAACTCACCCTAAATATGCAGGGTTTGTGTGTTAAACATGTATGAATGAATGAGGAAACAACATCAAAAAATAGTAAAATAGTGTAAAAAAAAGACCCTTTAGGAAACACACTGTATGTGTGTCGTGTGTGGCTGTCGTGTGTGCTGCAGTTGGGACGTCCCAGGGGAGGAGGACATCTGCTGCTCTGAGCTCCTGTCTGACAGAATTACAGACTTAATCAAGTCTCCATCTCCTTCACCCTTCTCCACCTCCATCTGGATCAGACTGTCTGCCTGTGTCACGCCTCTGCCACTGCCACTGCTCGAGACACAACACAACACAGGCACTGGCGGTACGAACAAGACAGTCTAAGTGCTGTGATTTTCAATAGAATTATCTTGAGTCTGATGGCACAATTGTATCATATAAAATTTTGTTTGTATTTTATATATATAGAAATACATATGCATATACACTGCCTGACAAAAGTATTAGGACGACTGTGTATTTCTGAACTTTCATAAATAATGATAGCAAGACGTATTGGTAATGACAACAAATCAATTTATTGATATATTAAAGCAAATTTCATCATGTCTAAAGGCATATTATTGCAAAAATGGGGACTCATAGCAGTGTAGGTCTAACTCAGGTCTAAACCAGGACTAGACTAGAACTATCATCCTAATACTTTTGTCAGGGAGTGTACATGTGATCACCACTGAGGACCCTTTTTGCTATTTTCTGATCTATATTGTGTCGTCATCCAAAACATACCTGTAGTTGTGTTTTGTTTCATTCATACATGTTTCACACAAAAACCTGCATATTCAGACTCTATCTTCTTATCTTCTCTCATTTAGCTCTTTTCTCACACAGAAACCACCTTGTGATATTATGTAGTGATACAGGAAGAGCTCCACTTTATTTTAAAACTCCATACACCTTCATTAGACTCATTTGGATAATTTCAACCCAGGGACTGTCAATCTCTACTGAATTAAATTATATCACAATGTGGAACAGAGCATTTTAAGATGTAGACAGACTAATAATAAAGGATTACGAAAACATATGAATAAAACAGAACACAACTCTAGTGTTTTTGATGAGGTAACAACATTTAAACATAGCTTAAACCTCACAAGAATCCATTTTGTGTAATATAGGACATTTAAGATGGCTACATTTGTGCGCTAATAAATGGATAATAATTTTTTTATATTGGCATGTACTGTAACTGTGCCCCCATCGAGTCATGTTATCACTGTTATATCAACTTCCTGGAGTAGCTTTGCCATTTTTGCTTTGTAAAAGTAGCTCTCTGGGGTAAAGAAATTGGAGACCCCTGTACTCATAGACTATAAAAGAAAACTCTGGACTCATTGTCTCTAAAGCCATTAATCATTGAATTACTGAGAGCTTCAGATCTGGGATTGCTTGCCAAGTGACTAATAAAATTGGACTAAACTTACTTTTCATAAATCCTTGGATTGGAGGTTTGAGATCTATAGTTACTTCCAAGTAGGAGATCCCTGCCTTATAGCGATAATGTAATCTTATGCATCAAGATTTATGCAAATGCAGTGACTGAATACAAGCTGACCTACAGATGCTCACATGCAGCATACTCCATTACTCCTCCCTCCTTCTGTCTGCTCTAGTCTTGCTGTGAGTCTTGTTTAAACCTGTGTGATGTGAGCTGGACTGAAGCAGGAGGAGCTGAGCCCTGGGGAACACTGACCTGACAATATTCATAGAAACACACACACACACACACGCCAACACCCACACACACACCCACACACGCACGCACACACCCACACACACACACCCACACACGCACGCACACACCCACACACACACGCACACACACACGCACACATGCTGCTGCAGGGTACAAGAACTAAGGCTTTGAAACACATGCTAAGAATCATGCCGTGCCTGTACTGTAAAAGAACACAGTTGAACGCCAATAATTTCAGGTTTGAATTTTACAATAAGACTAACTTAATTTCAATTAAATATTTTGGTTCTTGATTAAAGACAGGGTATTTTACTTGTATGGGGTAATACAAGTTACCCCATACAATTGTTTTATTGTTTTGAAAATGCTATGTTACAATTAGACCTGCGCGATTTTACAGTTTAATTCGACTTTACAGTTCAGGACGATGTGTTTTTATGAAAATCGATTTTTAAATGATTTTTTACGGCACTAATGCGCCGCCACGCTCTACACGGGTAAGTTAGCGGGGCGTACCCAAACATTGTACAAGCTAGCATGGTGGCGACTGAGGGAAAGCCGGAGCTTGTACCAAACAAAGGTGTTGCTACTTCTGTTATATGGAACTGGTTCGGTTTTCTTGGGTCGGACTTAGAACAAACAAGTGCTCCCTGTAAGGTCTGTTCAAAAGCTGTTGCAGCACGACAAGTTTATTGTAGCGCCTAAAGCACAGGCACGCAGCAGAATGGGAGAAGTGCAGGTCTGAACGGAATTAAAATAGCCACAGCGCGAGCACGCCTGAAACATTTTTGAACTGTGTGCCATATGATAAGCATGGGCCACGATGGAAGGCAATCACACACGCTAGTGCGATGTATATTGTACATGTACATGTGCCCATATATACTGTGGTAAAGCCCGGATTCATTAACATGGTGAAAGATTTGGACCCGAAGTATGTGCTACCAAGCTGCAAATATTTTTCTGAAGTTGCCACAGCTGTACACAGACTGCACAATGCTGTAGGTAAGGGTCTTCAAGTGATATATTTTTTAAAACAATAACAGCTTAATTGATGCAAGGTGTAATGTACTTGTTTTATAAAAGAACATTGGATTATTTTGAGACATTTGTCTGTCATCTGTTAGTTGTTTTTGAGTAGGGCAGAGAAAAATCTAGAAATCGGATTTTTTGATTTTATTTTTAGGCCATATCGTCCAGCTCTAGTTACAATGTATTGACGTGTTTTATAAGTTTCACTCTGGTTTTGGTGCACTGAGCCTCTACTCCCTTTGCTCCCTGTGTTAAGTCACTCCCCCTTCAGAGTGCTATCACAACACAACATGCACAACCTAGCATCTCGCTAATGAAACTGCTGCACATTGCATCAGGTTGGTCAAGTTGCAGTGTACAGTTCATACTTTTGTATATTTATGGATAATTGGGAGCATGGATGATGCAGGCTTGTGGGCTGAGCACTGAATCTGGAAAGAGGGTTGAAATAGGGACCGGGACAGACTAAAATATTCAAACATGCATGGATTATATCTAAAACAAAAACAATCTATTGCATAATATCACCTCTTTTATCTTTCTGCGATATGAAAGTCCTGTGTATAGCCTGTAAAACATCTAAAATGTCTCAAATATTAATTTGGCCACATTCATGATAATATCAGTAAAAGATTGGAGAAATGAAACACCCAAACATCAGATATGAGTGTAAACAAACCGCACTGACAGCTGAGTAAGAATGTTGTTGTTACATGATCCAAGTGTAATTCATTTTGATTAAAAACATCACACTTCAGTTGCACCAAGAGCTTTTGTCATTCATCTAAAATGTGTGTGTTCTGTAGCATTGACACTACAAAAATCACAATACACATTCTACCTAATCAACTCATTAAAGAGCCCATATCACACTGTTTTCTGATGTTTTCTTATGTTAAAATGCGTGAAGTTGTGTTTTGTTTGATTCATATTTAGGCTGAGTTCTTCTCTCAAACTGAAAATGCTCTGTTCCACCTTGTGATGTCATGTGGAAGTCGTCCACTGTGTTTCTCCATACACCTTCACTAGAATAATTTTAATGATTTCCCTGGAACTGGCAATCTCTACTGAATAAATGGTAGAAGGTAGCCGTTAACCTGAAGACTACCACTTCATGACATCACAAGGTGGAACAGAACATTTTGAGCTTTGGGGAGGTAGACAGACTAATAAAATAGGGCTACTTAAATATATGTAAATGAAACAAAACACAACTCCAGGTAGGTTTTTGAGGAGGTAAAAACATTATAGCATTATAAAGAGTAATAGTAAGTGTACATTTTGCATAATATAGGACCTTTAAGGGGTATATATATACATAAATAAATTATATTAATTTGCCATTGGTCGACTTGTATGTAGACTTGTTTTGCCGATATAGAGGGTAGAAATGAAGATGGCCATCTCAAATATTTAAAGTGGGTCATTGTGGGAGGAGGAATTTAACTGAGATTAAAATCCTTTTACAGTGCATTGCCAGAAAAAAAAAACAAAAAAACATTTGATTTGTTTTCATAAAATGTCTCACTGAGTCTGTATAAGGAACAGAGTTCAGTAAAATATATCACAAAGGGAATTTCTTCAGTCTCAACCTAACCTAGAAAAACTGTAAAAGGTGGACCACAGGGGACTATAAATGTTTAAATAGCTGTGCAGACAACCAAAACTGGGACAGGTGTAACCAGGATCCAGACTGAATCTTACACATTCGAAAGCTCAATTAATAAAAAAAATCTCATTATTAAAATATATAATTTTAAAATACATATATCACCTCACAGTCACACATAAACTCACCCATTGCAAAGAAGGGAATCCCAAGCAGAGTGGAGTTGAACTTTCCGTCAGATATGAAGAAAATCCCTGCGGCCGTGACGTTGGCGATGCAGATGGTGAGGACTCCCAGCAGCCCCAAAAAGGGCTTCCCCCTCAGACAATCCCTCATGGAGCTGGAGATAGTAGCGGCCAGCAGGACCAGCACCAGGCTCACTAACACCTCTCCTTTGGCCAGCACCCCGGTCTGGTGGAAGTCCCTCCACAGGCTGAAGGAGGTGAGCGACTGCAGGTGCAGCTGGTCTGTGCTGTGAGGGGGAGGACTGGAGGACAGCCGCTGGACCAGGGCACAGAACTCATTCTCCCAGCGCTCGGCGATGATGTCCTGCACCACGGGCCCATTGTTACGCAGGTAGTATGTGATCTGTACAGCGCGTGCAGACTTCACCGTCTGGTCACGACTGTTAGGGGAGAAGGTGACCCCTCCCAGCTGGTGTCCGATAAATGACACACGCCCATCCTGCAGAAGAAATCAAAAGACTTGTATCAGTATTAGAATGAATTCTTGGGATGGTTTGTCTCTCTCTATCTCTGCTAAACCATGTGTGATAACTATGAATGTAATTGTGGATTATCTCTCATACTTAAAGGCTGGGTTCACATTACCTTGCACAAAAATGCCTACAATATTTGTGAGTTCACAAACTTACGAGAGTCTACCTTTGGGCTCGAACCACTGGATGACCAGTCCAATCAGAGGGCAGCTCAGTGTTTCGGTTTGGGCAGAAGCCAAAGACAAAGTGCCCACATGAAGCAAAACAAACATGCCAGCACTATTTTAGGAGAAAAACAGACAATTTTGTTTTTACAAAAAATGTGGGGAAGCACTAACAGGGAGGTGTCTGGGTTTTTCAAACAAACAAACACAAACAAACAATATTTATAAGGCGCTTTTCATACAAAATTGTAACACAAAGCGCCTTACAGTGGTAAAGGATTAGAAGATTGACCTTTATTGATCCCGCACAGGAGAAGTTGTTTCTATATTTGACCCGGGGACCATCCCCATGATTTTGTTTTGTTATTTAGGCTTGGTCAGGCCCTAAGCTGGAGGATTTTACCTATGGCGCATGTTTAGGTTGATGGGGGAAACCGGAGTGCCCGGAGGAAACCCACCCAGACACGGGGAGAACATGCAGTCTCCACACAGAAAGGCCCGGGCAACTGGAACCTTCTTGCTGTGAAGCATGAGTGCTAGCCACTCAGCCACCGTGCTGCCAGGGAAAAAAAAAAAAAAAGCAAACAGAGAAACAAGCAGACGAACAAACAACAAACAGATATACAAGCAAACAAACAAAAGAACAAACAAAAGACAAGCAAACAGATGACGGAAGTCAATCAAAGGCCAAGCTAAACAGGTGAGTCTTGAGCCCACTCTTAAAAACATGAACGTTCTCTGCAGCCCTGAGGTCCTCCGGCAGGCAGTTCCATAGACGGCAGTTTCTCTCAACTGGACATAACAAAAGTAACAGCTCATTGTCTCTGTTGTGACACTTCGTCCAATCAGCGTGACGTTATGGGAGCTTAATTTAAGAGTGACACCCACCAATCATTAGGGATCCCCGATTACACGCAGAACTGAATCTGGACAAGACTGTGACTGTAACAGAACAGGCTCAAAGCAAGTCTACCTCAGGACTAAACAGTAGGCCTGTCACCATAAATACTATATACTTACTGCTCTAAAAATGAAACCTGGAACAATATTTTGTGCTCAATATTTATTCGTATTTGTGAGCAGATTTGGGATATTTTTGTTGTAACACATTTGAGCTGTAAAAGATTGAATAAGTGACTTCTATGGCCGGTTGTTGACCAATAATAGTTTATATGCAACTGCACTATGTTGCAGCTCAGGCCTTTTAATAATACCATCTATTCAAATGGGATTATCTTGCATTATTCTTGTTTCAGCGGCATTAAGTAGTTTCAGTATTATTGTGTATTTCAGTATGTCTCTGTGCCATTATATCATGATTAAAAATTAGATATAGACCAAACCAGCACAAGTGTGACACATATACAGCGATATAGTGGAGTATCAATATCGTGCAATATCTCAGGGCAAAAGCTGTGGAAACATGCTTCAAATGACAAACCTGCATTAAATGATTCAACAATATAGATTTAGATATAGATTTCTGGAAATAGCCATATATGGACATTAATAGTTTAATATTTCAGACGTAACAATGAGTCCACTGATAAAATACATGGTCTAACTAACACATACCCTGACCTTTGACCCTTTAGCTAGAGGTAATATACTGTATAGCTACTTAAATCTGAACTAAAATAGCATCCCAATCAATATCCAATGCAGACGCTGCTGCTCCTCAGCTCCCCACCTGACAAATGGGCTGTGCGTTTAGTTAATACTCTACCAGTAGACCAATCCACATGTAATCACATACACACTGTACAACGCATTATTCTCTGTTCTATCCATAGACTGTATATATAAATGGACGTAATTAACCCACTAGCCGCCGCGTTCCAAATAGGAAGTGAACATGGGGGCGCTTCCAGCTCTATCAGCTCAAATTGACTTTGCAGTGAAAATTTGTCACTCCTCTCTGAAACTGCTGCAGTGAGCCTCATTATTTTGGTCTTAAAATGTCCATATTTACATGATACTGTCCATAAATAAATTCCTATTTTTAACACGAACTTGGCTCCAAATTTTCTCTCATAATTGCTAGCCTCATGAGCTTCACCGGAGCCGAATGCTGCTCACTTAGTCCACTTCTTTGGGGTTTATTAGACTAGTTGAAATACTGTAGTTTAATAAATGAGCATTAGCTAATCGTTCTCCATCAATCTAAAGATAAAAGTGTTGTGGATTTTTTTTGTATTAATTAGGAGGAAAATGTTTTGAAAATGTACTTTACAAAATTTAAACAAACACCATTTAAAATCAAATCCAAAAGCGTATTCATACATCAGAGAGGTCTTTACATTTCAGACATCGTCCTATATTACTGCATGTATTACTGCAGGATTCAGTCGGATTTAGTTGTTGGTGAAAAAAGACACTCAGAAAACTTTATTGCTTGTGTAGAATATTTCACAAGACATATCAACACATATCCCAAAACTAAACTAGCACCTCCTACACTCGCAGCATTCTGCTAACACTTCCTCATTTTGCCGGTCTGCGACTGGACGCCCACTGCAGAGGAAACAGTGAGAGGAAGAGGATAGATGGAGATAAGTTCAGTGTGCTACATTTATATTGTGAATAGACCTTTGTAAAGTTTTGGATTAGCATGACTGGAAGATAGAAGCAATCATTTTGGTAAAATAAATAAAAAATACTTGACATTTTTGCTATTTCTTTAGTTAATCAGTAACAATATACACCAAATTCCCAATGGCTAAAAGTCAGGATTAATGAAACAAGTGTGCAAAATACAGGATACATAATTTATAATATTAAATTAATATAATAACATTTAATATGTACTTTTTAAAGCATGGATCTAACCATCAGCTTTTGAGGTTTGTACTGTCTATCCAACCATTTCTTTACTGAACAGTCTTTCACAAACTCCCCTTTCTAATTCCTCTTGTCCCCATTGTGTTAGTAAAGCAGATACATATGTTATAGTGAGCCTCTTTGTCTTCTCCGCAGAGTCTCCTGAGCTTCGTGATGAAAACAACACTATTGTTCTCTTAATGATTCTGATGAAGAAAATCAACACTAGTTAATACGAGTCATTTCAGAACACACAGCCTCGGCTAGTGCCAGGACCCACGTGCTCACATCCCCGCAGAGCTGGTCCGGCTACACTCCGGTTCTGCTCTGCTACTCGGTCTCTCAGTCCCTCTGCCAGCAGTTCTTGTCCCGACAATAAAAGGCGACTAGAATGAGACATACCAAACTAATCATACTTAATAAGATGTATTTGTAAGGCAGCTTAATTTAAAAAGGTGGATAAGAAAGTAGACACTGATGGAAATACAACTCTAAATGTAATTATTTTATTGTGCTATCATTTATAGGCTTGCCACAACAAACTAATCATGTAGTTTACAATGTTCCTTTCTGTAAACTGTTTTAAAGCTCTAAATTTTGAAAATACATATTTTACTTTGTAGGTGCACTGTGTAACTTTTCTAGTGAGGGTTCATCTGCCTGCTTGTCTTCTTGAAGATGCAAATGGTTTGCCTGGAATGATCCACAATAGGTTATTATTAAATATCTTGGATTTATTCATTAATATATTTTCAATAATGTTTATCCATCCATCCATCCATCCATCAATCCATGTTCTTCCGCTTTCTCCATTTCTGGGTCGCGGGGGCAGCAGTCCAAGCAGATCTGCCGCCCAGAACACAATGCACCAGCCCCCATGAATCCTCCCGCGGGTGGTGAGTCCACGTGAGGATGACCCATGTCATAACTGGCCTTGATGTACTTCTGTCATGGGGGCTACCAGTGTCCGCAGACAATGTGGGCGAGGTGGGGTTAAGTGTCTTGCCCAAGGAAACAAGGTCACTTTTTTATTATTTATCTATTTACATTTTTTGCATGCTCTTGGCATCCAGAGTGGGCAGCAAATTAAGAATTTCATTGTACAGGGAAACGTGTTTCTTTACTGTGCATATGACAATAAAAGCTTTGAATCATGCGAAGCAACAGAGGAGCAAGTCTATATGAGTTTTATAAAACCCAATGCCAAATCCATCTGGGCCGCAGGCCTTACTCTTTGGAAATGAACGAATGGCCAACTTAAAGGAAAAGTAACGTTTTTACAATCTGGACCTTATTACCTTATTATATGTTTATATTTATATTAAAATTGTAAAATCCAGAGAGACAAAAGACATATTTTCCAACCATTTATACTGTGTCATACTTGTGCTGGTTCAAACAGTCTGCCGCAATATTTGAGTTATTAAGTTATTAAGTCATTAAGTCATTAGGCATTCTCCTTCCTTCTCCTTCCCTCAGTCAGTCTGGGCCATGACATGTCCGGACAAGGTGACTATCCATAGCCGATGATTTATAAAGCATATTTCTGTCATTTGTAAATATTCTAGATACCTTTTTTTCACTGTCTTTTCAATTGCAAGTTGTTGGTTGGGGGATTCTTATATACGCCACAATAATTTTACAATTACACCCCCAAACCACTTATAAATGTTACTAAAAAAGTGAATAATAAAATTTGTAATGATATGTTATATGTGTGTGTGTGTGTGTGTATATATATATATATATATATATATATATATATATATATATATATATATATATATATATATTAGGGCTGTCAAACGATAAATTTTCTTGATCGCAACTAATCTCAGAAATTTCATAGTTAATCGCGATTAATCGTGATTTATTTTGCATGTTTAAAATTGATATCTTGCAGTAAGACCGTTCGGATCTAAAGTTAAACACACAATGCAAAGTATTTCTCACCATTTTTTTTTTATTTCAAAAAAGTGCAGAGAAAGGAAAAAGTAACAATGAACCAGTAATAGTGCTTACTTTGAGAAATTGTAAATAAATGATTGAAGCCCGCTCGAGCTGCCTACGGATGCGTAGAAGGAACAAAATACTAGCAAACTCAAAATAGCACGTTTAACCGACAATGAGTTTAATTAATACAACCAAATGAGCTGCATATGGATGGTAGAATTGCGGAAAATGCTGGCAAACTCTGATCGCGATTAAAAAAATTGTTCGCGATTAAAACTCTATCGCGATTAATCGCGATTAACGCGTTAATATTCCCAGCCCTAATATATATATATATTCCATGCATACTTGTCATACTTGATGCTGATTCAAACAGTCTGCAGCAATATTTGAGTTATTAAGTCATTAAGTCATTAAGCATGTTACAATACTGCATTTCAGTGTAATGATCATTGTGAAGAAAAACACAAAACATCACAACTTTAATTATTCACAATTACTGACACCCGTAAAAACAACACTAAAGTCCATGCAACCTTTCACTTTCATTCATATTGTCAGTCAGATTATCATAGCTCTACTATGTGTGTGTAAGTCCTCAGTCATCCAAGTAGAAGCCACAGCAAAAGAACAATTCAATTCTCTCAACTGGACAAATGTTTTGAAGAGTGCTATACAAGACAGTGGAAAAAAGGTATTTAGAATATTTACAAATGACAGAAATATGCTTTATAAATCATCGGCTATGGATAGTTATCTTGTTCGTACATGCCATGGCCCAGACTGACTGAGGGAAGGAGAGTGGCCCTCTTTTATCCAGCAAGGCTCCTCCCCCAAGCAAATTACACACAAATACCTTTTACAATGTCTCTCATATCAAGAAGTGATGGAGGCGCTCGGTTTGACTGTGGGGATTTGTGAACGGGAGATGGACACTGTTTCAAAGTTTGTTGGAGGACAAAACTATGGACATGGGTGGTTTAACAGCGGCCTAGCGTGCTCCCAAGATCACAGCGGTAGAGAACAGACAGTAAATATAGCGGAGAACGGATCAGGCTATAGTTCTCTGGAGCGGACGGACAGGGAGACGAATGAATGAACAAATCGCTAAGTGGCTACCGCGTTTTTGGGTGCTGCGGGCTTTGACGGGGCCACTCCATCACACAAGCAGCTCTGGTTCTTTTGACAGAATTGAATTTTTCTTTTGCTATAACTCCACTATGTTCATGTGATCTAAAAAGCCAGATAAAAGCACCATCGTTGTTTTTTTTTTTTTTTTAAGCATAGATTGAATGAAAATATGAAAGTTGTAGTGTATTGTTTTGTATCAGGCTTTTGTATATTTATGAAGAATTGTCATGTGGGCGCATGAAAGATGTAGGCTTGTGGGCATCGTACGTCTGTGGATGTGTGGAGTGAATAGGGCCTGGGAGAGACTGCTAACTACTCAAACCTACATTACTCAAACATGACATTTAAAACCACTTCAGGCATGTTTTTGACGAAGAAGCAACATTATAACAAGGTAGAAAGCCCCAAAAAGTCAATTTTGCATAATACCTCCTTTTTAAGAACGTGCTCTCCATACAGAACTATTTACTATTCCCACACTGGTGAGTCTGTGCTGAGAGCACTCGTGTCCCACTTTCTTTTTTTATCCCTCTCTTTCATGTGATGTTATTTTGGGTAACACCTGACAGCTTCCCCAGATTACACAACTGGAAAAACAGCCATGACAGGAAAACAACAAATCTATATTTTTAAGCAGCTCCTCGAGGGAACAACGCCGAGAGTTCAGAGGCACTGGGACTGCTCTGGTTTAACAAGCTCCAGACTAAAATGTGTCATTGCTTCAAACGTGGAGAAGATGAGCGCGTGAATTAGCACAAGCAGACTGTCAGAGCAGGAGATCAGGAACCAGGTCCCAGCAAGAAGAAGGGAGTAGAGTAAAGGGCCTATATTACACTATTTTCTGATATAGTACGTGATAATGTTGTTTCCTCATCAAAAAACACACCTGGAGTTGTGTTCCATTCATTCACACACTTTTAACACACAATCCCTATATATTCAGCCCTGGAATTGTCAAGCTCTACTGAACAAAAGGTGTAACTGAACACTCAAACATGTGAATGAAACAAAACACAACTTTTGATATGTTTTTGATGAGGAAACCATTTTAACATGGCTTAAAGGGATATGCCACCCCCAGGTCAAATTTGGGCATCTCCCCACAGTCCAGAGACTAAAACAAGTGATGAAAAGCGTTTTCCTGGTCACCCAGCCATTGTCCGAGTCTTTTTCCGCACTGAAAAATAGTTCCCACCCAAAATGACCAAGGCAAGTTCTCCGTGTTGGTTTGCACATTTATTTGCACTCGATATGAATGCGCACTACACAGAAAGTAATTGGGAAAAGCATCGAGCAAATTAATTCCTTTTGGCCGAAATTTTTCTCTGTTGCCTCCAGTCTAACGCGGAGGAGCTGCAGCTGCGCGGGGCGGTCAGTGCTGACAGACTTGGACAATGGCTGGGTGACCAGGAAAACGCTTTTCATCACTTGTTTTAGTCTCTGGACTGTGGGGAGATGCCCAAGTTTGACCTGGGGGTGGCATATCCCTTTAAAGCTCACAAAAATCTTTTTTGGGTGAAAATTAGGACCTTTAAGATGTAGTCTAAAGAAGATTTAAGTTACCACAAATGTACAATTATACTTTGGGATAGTGACAAAGCAAAAGTATTTTTCTAACCTCAATGAACTCAAAGCACTTTATATCAAGGAACCAGTCACTCATTCACACACGTATTTAGAACAGTATGTGCAGACACTAGGGACAAGGCGGGTTGAGTGACTTGCCCAAGGACAAAAACAAAAACAATATTCATAAATGGAAGCTGGACTCACAACCTTCAGATTGGAGGACAACCCTCTAACAACTGAGATCCTCCTGCCCATGTCTGATATACAAGGAGATTTTTTATTTTTTTTGGGAATAAATTTGAAACTAATCTTGGACAAGACCAGGACTAAACCAGAACTAGAACAGGATCAAACTAAGTCTGCATCAGGGCTCAAACCAGGACAAATAAGAACACTGAGCCTTTTTGTAGTGCTGAAAAAGCTAATCACACAGTGGGCTTTATGAGTACATTTGAAACATCTTACAGAACAAAACAAAAGAAAGTAAAAGTAAAAACAAAAACAATAACAAAAAAAAAAAACTCAAACCTGCAGCTTTTTTATATTAGGTACCTGTATTGGAAAGACACTAGTAAGTAAGTAGATAGTAAGTTGGATCAGAATATTTCACTAAAAGGAACTCTACTGCTACTGTAGGCACGTCAACCTACATTAGAATCCACAAAGTACGCTGTATATCATCATTATTTTGTTGTATATCCAATATTCATTTTGGCACTTGATTGTTGTCCTTGTGTAAACCATAGAAGTTTTAGGGTGCTAGGGTGGTGTGGATTTTGGAGCATATATCGATATCCATTAGTTTTCTTGCTGGTGAGGCTGGAAAAGAATATGTATTTCGATATTTCAGAAACCAACCCGATATTACTGATGCCAATCTTGGAACCAATATCACCTCCAATAAAAGCCCTTCACTTGTTCACAGCAGCATCCAGATTGTTTGGTGGTTTTAACATATGAACATTAAATGGGTGCATCATTTAACATCTAATTGTGCTGAAATTGCGATTTCCGTCTCTGATTGTAATAATCTGGCTACATGAAGATGACTCACAGATCTCTTTAAGGTTGTTTGCAGCTGGCAGTGACTCAGAACCTTTATGTGTCAGTGGATTAAATAATATCATATTACATTTATCTGAGCACTGAAGCTTTTGTGCAGGTACTGAGTGAGACACAGCGACCCAGTGTTCTTAAACAAACACCTCTTAGATAATACACCATGATTTAACCTGGATTTAACTGTTTTATATACACTGTAAACCCGGATTTTGATTATACTAATACTTTTTAGTGTTCATTACTTATTCTAATATGTTTTGTAAAAAACACAGCCATTGCTAAACCTAATTAGTTGATTGAATTGAAAAACTGAAAACATCCAGTGTAATGATCATGTTTAATAGAGGCTACTTAAATGATTTCATTTTTACAAACATTGCGCCAACAAGGAGGGTTTTTGTGAGGGAGGGGAGGGGCCTATTTTTGAACTTCACTCACTCAGAGACGTGTCTGGGCGTGCCCTGTGGACACCGTGTTGTAGAAATCTGAGCGGCAAGACATTTCATCTGGTCAAAGAAAATTGGAGCACATAATCGAACATCATCTCATGTGAGTATTTTGGAGAAACATGCTGTGGAAGTGTAAATACTGTGACTTTATATGTGATAAAAGGGGAAACCTCTTGAAACACGATAGGCTAAAGTATGGCGGCTACTGTAGAGCTATATCCGTTCCTTGCATGCATGATCGCGGCATTGTCAGACTACTGCGCTGTTCGGATAGACTGCATCACTGTTTCCATTAACATAAAAACTATTTTAACATTTATAAAATCAGGAGTTCCGGATCTCCGCCTTTTTTCATCCGCGGGGTCATTTTTTTTTATAGCCATCTGTGCAAATCCGTTGTATATGTATAGTTGTGTTTAGGGTCGCCAACCATCCCTTGAAAAACGGAATCGTCACATATTCAGAAACAAAATTAAGTGTTTCGTATTAAACTTGTACCGGTGTGCGGGCGGCGCGAGGCCACGTGCTCGCCTGGAGCCGCGGACACGCGCCGCGAGCACGCGCAGCTCTTACGCAGAGAGAGAGAAGAGAGAGAGAGAGAATTAAATAGAACATGCATCATTTGTACTGTTCAGGCATGTTCTGCCTTGTATTGTTTTATATTAATTTATACAGTTTTAAGTTAAGCAGGGCAAATATTTATTTTATTGTTAATCTTATTTTGTATTAAAAATAAACTGCTAAAAAAAAAGTCTGATTCATAAAGAGTACTCGATTACTTGAAAAAATAATCGACAGAGTACTCGATTCCAAAAATACTCGATAGTTGCAGCTCTAGTGCAGATTAAAGAGTTGAATGATGTTTTCCCTCTTTCCGCATACAGATTTGGAGACAATGTAATAGTGACACTCGGAATATTCTGTGTTGAAAAACAGGTCATTGCAATTAGTATGATCAATTTAGTTTCCGGTTTAAACTGTTTGATGTGATTATATGAACTACATAGTGACACTCTAGCTGTGCCTTGCCTGTTTGTTCTTAACCTAATACATATTTCTTTTGAGCTAATTGTGTTTTATTGTTCTATTATCTATTTTTAAGATGGATCTACAGCAGATGACCCTGATAGTCATTCTCACAGAGGCGGATAGAAGAAAGGTTGTCCTGGATACAAGGCCTGCTACACTGGATGCTTTGATAATTCAGCTTAAGGAGGCAATGGGACTGCGTTACAATTTCAGTCTACAATACAAAGATCCTGAATTCAGTTATGAACTGTGCAATCTGACAGCTGTTGAAGACCTCCCAGAAAAACCAACACTCAAGGTCATCCCTGTCCTTGATTTGGTATCTGTAGCATCTGATGAGATCCTCAGTGACACTCCCAGCACAGCCGATACTGAAATACTGTCAACATCATCATCATCATCTCAGGACCGCCAGAAACCTTGGCCAGAAATATTCGACATTCCAAATTTTTCTGTTGATGTAGAATACCGACTACGACAAGCAGATCTGCTGTATTTGAGAGATGGAACCCTGCTGAAAGTTTCAAAGGAACTCAAACATGAAATTCTTGAAAAGCTAGCAGAGACTATGTACAGCTACACAGCTTACCCAAATAATTCCCAATATGAAAGTGTTGCCAAAGCATTGATCAGCAAGCACCTCTGTCTCCAGGAACAGGGTTCAACTAGTCGCTGTAGTGGATGGCAAAGTAGCCTTAAATTTAAAATGGCTAATTACCGAACGAAGCGAAGAAGATCAGGATGCCTGGATGTGGTGATAAATGCAGGTAAACAGGGAGGGCATGGAGCAGAAGGAGCACCAGCCAACAAGATTATCAAGAAGGCAAAGAAAGGAGAGCTCAATTATTTGCCAAACTTTCCAGAAGGATTTGATCAGGCAGATCTTGAGTCAGCCCGCAAGGACTTGGTTGATGAGATGCAGAAAAGAACACCAAATGGACAACTTGTGAAACAGAGGATAGACCTGACGTTTGCATTAAGAAGAAAGGAGGTGGTGGAGTCTGAACCTGCCATAAGCAACATGGTGGAACGGTGGCCTGCTCTTTTTACAGAAGATCAGGTATGTTCAAGAGAAAGATAATGCATATCTTATATCTTATATATTAGTTCTTCTTTCCCATCCTTCATTTCTAACATGTAATGGCATTCCACTATGTGTTTCAGGTGAACATGGAATTCAGCAGGATTGTGGGCAAGAGCCTCAAGCAGGAATTTTATGAAAGCATTGATCGGCACAGCCCTCGCCTTATGGAGATATTTCGATCAAAACGGGGGAATGTTGGACGACGGCTGGCAGAGCTTTTACAACACACTAAGGTTGGTCTATACCCATCATGCATATACATAATTTTTCACTGCTTATGTAATACTATGTCATGCCTGTAATTCATGTGTACTACTGTAAAAACTGCCCATGCAATCCCTTATAACAATAACACTGATCATTTACTCTTGTAAAGACTACAGAGCCAACTGCTGTTAGGACACTGGTGTGCAGAGGGGTTCCGCTCATCCTTGGAGATAACCCTGGTGATTTCTACAAACCAGCATTTGTAAGTACCCTCTTACCCGCTTTTTCAAAAATAAGCTAAAGATGGGGTGTCAGATTAATTTAATTTAATGGTCATATACACCTTAATATTAAATGGGCCAGACCAGTAAAAGCGGGGGAGGGAAAAAAGGAGGAAAAGAAAACAGGGAGGAAGGGAAGAGACAAAAGGAGGATGGAAAGACAGATGGGGGGGGGGGCAGATGGAAAAAAAGGAAGAGGAGGAAGGAGACAAGAAGAAGGAAGGACAGATGGAAAAAGAGGAAAAGAAGACAGGGAGGAAAAGATGGGAAGGATGAAGGGAGTGAATGAAAGAAGAGATGGAAGGAATGAGGGGAGTAAAAGGTAGTACAGGATGTAGGTAGTATATAGGAAAAGAGGGTGGAAGTGTATGGAAAGGGAAGGGAAATAAGACAGGAAGGAAAGATAAAAGGAAGAGAGGAAAGGATGAAGGAAGTTAAAGATGGCCAAGTCAAGTAAAAGTGAGGGGGTACTTTGTCAGAATCCCAGATATGTGAAATGTGCTTCTTGTGTTATTCTTGTTTCTTAAGGAATCAGATGATGAGGACTCCTTCCACCATATGGCACTGGGGATCCTCCTCATTGAGAGGGAACGTGAAGTGACGTCATCTATTCATCTAGAGCCAGCCTTCCTGAAAATTATCATTGAGGGAGAAGTTGTCATCAGCGATATCAAAAACCTGCCAGATGCTGTGTGTGCACTATTTGGACTGATGTATGCCCTCCATCTTACCTACCCAAGGTCCATGAGGGGCACATTTCACTTCATTCAACAGGTACTGTTTGATTTAGGCCATGGTACACTGACACCAAAGTTACAATCACTGAAAAACGAGCTTGCAATGTAGCTGTAAGCAGCAATGCATAATAAGTATGGGATGGACGGACACACACACACACACACACACACACACAGACAAAGACACGTGCATAATCAATCTAAAGAGGGTAGATGGAGTGGCAAAGGTCAGAAGACTATGTTTTTTTAATGGAAATTCAATGTTTCTTGTTTGTAACGTTTTGATTTATAAGGTGTATGCCCTCCATCTTGCAAAACAGTTCTCTTAAACAGTATAAAAATGTGTTAAAAATATAGAGAGTGTCACAGGGATGTGTTCTCCCCTCTCTGCAGTGAGGAAGTGTTATTTTTTGAAGAGTTTGGTTCCAAAATGCAATAAACGCCATTTAAATATTTTCATAAAACTTTTTTTTTTTCAGATTTATTATAAGAGAGCACCAGGGTAAATGGAAATTGGTTAAATATTAAGTAATTTTTCCTTAAAGGGATATGCCACCCCCAGGTCAAATTTGGGCATCTCCCCACAGTCCAGAGACCCACCCAAAATGACCAAGGCAAGCTCTCCGTGTTGATTTGTACATTTATTTGCACTCGATATGAATGCGCACTACACAGACAGTAATTGGGAAACGCATCGAGCAAATTAATTCCTTTTGGTCGAAATCTTTCTCTGGCGACGTTAGACTCCAGTCTAACGCGGAGTAGCTGCAGATACCGCGGCGGTCAGTGCTGACAGACTGGCTGGGTGACCAGGAAAACGCTTTCCACCACTTATTTTAGTCTCTGGACTGTGGGGAGATGCCCAAGTTTGACCTGGGGGTGGCATATCCCTTTAACAAATTCAAACGAAAAACAGCAGTTATAACAAACTCTTCATTTGTATTGACTGGATTTTTACTGCCCTTTGTGTTTTGGTCTTTTTAAAAAAATGTTTTTATTTTGTATAAGTTCATTTGTTGTATTATACTTTTTTTTTTTTTTTATCGAACTTGTGACAAGTTAACATTGCACTTTCTGCAATAAAGAAAACTTGAGCAATTGAAATGTTTTGTTTAATTCCCCACCCCATACAATGTTCTTGAATCAATATAATCAATATACAGTATACAGAAAATAATGTTCATTGAGTTAAAATACATTAGTTTTATTGACAAATAATTTCAAGTACTGCTAAATAATGTTTCTTAAGCTATGTAAATAATGTATCTATGTGCATTTCACTGAAACAGATAATTGATGATAACTAATGATTTTGAGTAAAGACTACTAATGCAAACTTGTAGATGACTTGGGACATATTCATCAATACAACTTAAACAGTTTAGTTTCATGCTTTGTAAAAACTAAAGCCATATGAGGCAACGGGTTTCCTTAAGATTTTCTAGTAAACTCAACTAGTTCGGGTTTACAGTGTAGCTAAGGGTATAATTTCTCTATTTCAATGTCTTCATTTCATTGCCTTCACCATCACCATGCCAACCAAATATGAAGGAGTAAGTCTTTTCTCTTACAAATATATCCATCTCTTCATTATTGCATTACAGTGAACCCTCGTTTATCGCGGGGGTTAGGTTCCAGAAATAGCCCGCAATAAGTGAAATCCGCGAAGTAGGACAATTTTATATTTTACAATTATTCTACATGTTTTAAGGCTGTAAACGCTTCACCACACACATTATACACCTTTCTGAGACTGGTATTAACATTTTCTCACATTTTTCTCTTGTTTAAACACTCAAACTTTTGTAGATTTTCATCAAAATATATTAATAGTGACACGGGGGGAGACACGTGACACGCGGACACGTGTGCGCTGACACGTGCGCGTGGACACGTGTGTTTGTTTTGGTACCACATATCCATGCCATGTGCGAAAGTCGAGTGGAAAGCGACCTGGATATCATTTTGGGCAAGACTCAAGCCAATGCTAACAGTGCCAAACCGCTAACAGACGCCTCTGAGCACCAGTCCTCACCACAAGACCAGGTAAGACTAACCTGCGCTCACAAGGGTTGGTTGCATTTCACCCCGGCTCCAAAATCAGTCCGCCCCGGAGTTCGGGGCATGGCTATCAATGCGTTGCCAATACTCCACAGCTCTCTAGGACGGGGTCGGGTTCGTCCGCTAGACGTGAGGGGAAAAGACCCACTGTCTCCTCTCTGCGCGCGAGTGTCCTTCCCCCGCTGCGGCTCCCTCCAATGCGGCTCTCCCCGCTGCGGCTCTCCAGGCCCGTCCATGTTGATTCTTGGCTCTTCCATGGTCCGGCTCGCACTCAGTCTCCTCCATGGCTCGTGCAAGTAAACAAAGGCCACACCTCCTGTCACCCAGGCGCTCTCGTGAAGGAAATCAGAGACTCTGTCCCTACCACCTTGCGTGACCATCCCTGGTCTAGACCTGGTTTAGTCCTGGTTTAGACCTGGTTTAGTCCTGATTTAGACCTGGTTTAGTCCTGGTTTAGACCTGTTTTAGACCTGGTTTAGTCCTGGTCTAGTCTCTTAGCCAATCAGGACGCAGGACACAATGTTACACTGTAAAAAAAAGTTACACTATAAAAAAAATTGAAAAAAATTTGAAAAAAAAATTTGAAAAAAAAATCTGCGAAACAGCGAGGCCGCGAACAGTGAACCGCGATAGAGCGAGGGTTCACTGTATAGACATCTTCCTATACAGTATATTTTTATACATTCAATTTATGCTTAATACCATTGCTTTCTGTGTTTTATCATTTAAAATGTGGAAGATATTTTGGGGAATATCAAGAATATGATGATGTACTATAGTGTCTTGTTGGAAGAGGACGTGATCTAAAAAACGTAAAAAAAAAAAAAAAAAACTACAGGTGAAAATTAGCTCTGGTGCTACAACCTGGCACAATGCATCTCTCCTGTTAATGTAGATTGTGCAAGATTTAGCTAAATGCTTGGCAGTTTATAACGTTTCAGAAACAGATTTTAAATAAAATGATACGTCTTGTGGTCACTGGCGGTGGCCGGTCACTGTTGAGCTCCACAAAAATGTGAGTCCGATCACTACTGAATCTCCCCGTTTTCAGGTTGGTGTGATTGGCAGATGGACTAGCCAATCAGGGACACACATCAAAACAAATATTGCTTCTTACGAGGAAATAATAAAAGAAAAATATAGTATATCACATGGGACTGAAAAACATCTGCATATTTATGCAGAATCAATGAACAAAGCACTAAATTCTGACTATCATTATAACTCTTTTTTAGTTTAAATGATAAGACCAGTGAGTTTCACGGGTCACTGAAATATGCTAATCTGATTGCACCATTATGCTTGGTGCTCAGGGATCCGAAAGAGTTCTCAGTACTCAACAATGGGAAACATCAGCATGTTGGATAACTGTGAATGGGCTTAAAGTTAGAGATATGAACTCCCACACTGCAAACTAAGTGTACAGGAAACAAGCGCCAGACATGTGAGTGAGGCTTGGGCCGAGGGGTGGGTGATATGGGCAAAAAAAAATCTCGATATTTGTAGGATTCTAACGATAACGATATTATGTCGATATCCCGTCAGAACTTATTTGATCACATGGTGATAAACTGTTTTAGTGCAGACAGCAGTGCTCGCTAACGCTGCAACTTCATGTTAACTGCACAGACAGCTATGCTTCCTCCTCTCAGGCTGCGCACACACATTCGCTGTGTTCATAAACTAATAATCCGTCCAGCATACACGCATAATACATAAGACACAGGGTTCAAGAAAAAAGTAGCGGTTTATAGTCCGAAAATTACGGTGTGTATATAGGCTAATCTTAATGTTCAAGCAATTGAGCTACGCTATTGGCTCATACTGATTTTTACAATCAGACAACCGAGCCTGTCTAAAATTTATACTCATTTCACCAAACAGCCCATCCTCTACATGACGGGTGTGATTTGGACATTGTGGAATGGGGATTTGTGTGTGGAACTGTGTTCGTACCTTGGTCATTGATGTCCATGTGAATTATTAATTATTATTATTTTTTGTTAGCAGTTCAGCCATGTCACGCAAGCCTTGCAGTTTAAAACCAAAATTGTTTTGTCTGCAGCGAATATGGGGAAACGTGGCATTGACCATTGCAACAAACAGATGGTTCATCTGTTCGTCGTAACCTTGACGAGTGGTTAACAACACCGTTGGGTTAATGTCGGGCTAACTCTACGTACTAATCTTACTTTTTGGGCTCAGCTGGTGAAAGGGGAGCTGGCGCTGGCTCATCCCTGAATCTGAACTGAACTACAGGGGAGTTGGGAGGAAATGAAGCGCTCTGATTGGCTGAAAGTTCTCTGTTTACATGCAGATCTCTGGATCTGTGTCTCAGCCGCAGAATCAACGTCAGTGAAACCTTGAGTGAAACCTTGAGTGAAACGGACGAAATGTGAGATCTATATGCGTAATTTAGAACAACAAAGCGTAGAAGCAAACAAGGAGGTCAAAATTGCGTGCCCGCTATGCAAAATGCGTACATGTTGGCAGGTCTGACTGCATCGGCAACATCTCTTTGGCTATGAATCTGGTGATGGCACTGGTTATGTTTTGCCGCGTTTTCTGTCATACGGCACTTTTTCTGCTGAATGAGTCCGTGAGGGTTTGTTGGGTGTGCTGAACAGGTCGCCTACTTGTTTTTTCTTGAGCTGCAGAGTCTTGAAGTTTCTTGTATTTTTCATACTTTTTACTGTGGTTGGTGCAGAGGTTGTGAAAGAGGTTTGTTGTGGAGCTTTGTTTCACAGCGATAGATTTCCGACAAATCTTGCATATGACTGTGTTTTGATCAATGTCAGTCTTTTCGAAACCAAACCATTTCCATGCCAGAGAAGTAGACCCGTGTCTCGGCACTAAATCCTCTGAAGTAGACCCAGCTTTAGCTGCCTCTGCCTGCATTTTCTCAAACTGCGCTGCTGACCTGTTACAAGGTCATGTGATCACCTAGGCCTACAAGTCGAGCGGCAGAGTTGAGCTGAGTGTGGGGAGCACTGCTGCGCTGTAATGTTTGTCGGCGTCTGTAAGTGTTGGCACGCGTTTCATTGGTTTTTACTCGATAATGTAAATTTGCACATCATTAAAACAACAATTATGATAATATCGCAGACGATATATATCGCCCACCCCTACTTGGGCCCATCAGGATTCAGCGTGGCCTCCTGCTGATGGAGACAGCTCTGTGTTGAATTAAACATGTGCTAGTGCCACTTGTGCAGTATTCATGAGAGCAGCACAGCACATGTGCATCCAGGAATATGACAGCCCCAGACTGAGAGAAACGGGTCCACTGACCAGCTGTAGGGGCACATGCAGTTAAGAGGGCTTATGCTGGCTGTGCAGTAGCAGAGTGGTTAGCTCTGACACCTCACGCAGGCACCTGCCACCTTAAAACGTGGCAGGTGCTTGTGTGGAGTTTGGTTACTTGGTTGGTTATTGTCCCTGGTTACGGTGACTATATTTTCATCTAAAACACATTTTCTTTTGTTTTCTCCACAAAAATTTTGTTTGCAACATGAGCAAAAGCTTGTCAGGAGTACCAAACATGTGATACCATCATTTGTTTCAAAACAGACAAGGTGGAATTATAAGGTAAATCATAGACCCCCAACCTGTCGCTAATCTGAATAGTGGCTGCTCTGTGGTATTGCAGAAACAACTCTACTGACACAATCTACATAGAGCACAACGCAAAAGTTCCAGTGGAAGTATACATAAAAAGGGGGCAAAACCACTGCCGGGGTGTTAGAGCAGCCATTTTTAATTACATGTTGTATTATTAGCCACTCTGCACATATTACTGAACCAGCAAAAGACAGTTTTACAAAGATTATCAGGACTATTTGTTTAATGCATGTGAATTTACAAACCAAAAAGTCATATGTATAACTTTAGTGCTGTTACATCACAAGCCTTGGTTCTAGACATTACATTTGCTTTACAATCCGCTCAGGCATTTTAGTCCTGCACTTTTAAATACAAAAGAAGGGGGACGGAAACACATTCATATGTGTGGGTGTTTTCCTTCACCAATGTAAGTGTAAAATATTAACATTTGCACATCTTTGTTTCCTTGGACAATGAAATCATTACGTCTCATTTGCCTGATCACCGTCCCCGTTGCAGTTACACTACACAGTGCTCTGCATCTTGACAACCGTATGTTGCTATGCAGCATTACAGCACTCGATATTAGCCTGTAACACCTTCACAAGACATCTGCATTGGAGGCAGCCTTTAGCGTATGTCTTTGTGCTAGCTAACCCTGGGCATGAACATACAAAACCTGTGCACTGCGGCTGTGAGAGAGAGCCTTGTCACGCGGCGACTCGGGAGAGGGGAACACTGCATTAAAATGAGGATATCCCTCCTCTGCTCTGCTTGCTTCACTGTGTGTGTGTGTGTGTGTGTGTGTGTGTATGCATGTGTGCCTGTGTGTGCAGCAGCAGCCACATGCAGCCAATCAATTCACATGCACCAGCACGGCTCATGAGAGACGAGGGGTTTTCCACACACCGGCTAAACCACACTGTGGACTCTTGGTGCTGCATCTGTAATATCTGTACGGCACAATCAAGAGAAAGTGGCCCATTATCAGCCATTTTAGCTTTACATGGATGTGAGACGGGCTGACCAGATGATGCTGGCTGTATTATTGTAAGGGGAGGGGGGTTTCCCTGCAACATGCTGGAAACTGTGTGTGGACAACGCCTACCTGATGTAATATTATTGTGTATTGTGAAACCGCTTAACATTTTGAAGTTCAATGGAATCATCTTGTTTCTATTTATTTATTACAGCACACAGGAATTGCACTTTATTATCAAATATTATCACGATTTGCACAAGTGATTTGAAATGATCTTAAACATACATGCTCTGGATTACATCACTCATCCAGACAAAGCAATGGATAAACTGCTGTGATCAAAAGCCAAGAAAATAAGATGCAACATGTGTTCTATAGAGGTTTCCCTGCTGCAGGGGCTGAAATAAGTAACAATATGAAGGCTGAATCACCCGATTGAGAAGTAACAACAGTACTGTGACCATTTTGGAACATTACAAGTCTACTATAGGCACAAATACGTTTGCCAGAAAAGAGACTTTAATGTGAGCCGGCCACTGGGAGGGTGAACCCCAACAACATGAAGCACAGTGTGGATGTGCTCATAAGAGAAAAGAGCTTTGTTTAGTGCTGCGCATTCATGTTACAATGGAAGGATCAAGTAAATGTATCAATAATATTAATCCATGCTCATTTCTGGGGGGTATAATGAGCTGAAACAGAGCAGAGTGTGCACTACTGTGTGAACTGAATATTATAGTTTAAATGGATGCCATCAACATGATGGATATTCAGCCTCTTTGTCTGATACATGACTTCTCGTGCAGCACCAGAGGAGAAGGAAAGTCTTTAAAAAGGCTAAAAAGACAATAGCACTAAGGAAGCAGCTGGTGCTGTGGACAATATTTGAAATTGTATTGACTTTATCATTATTGGTTCTGATGCTAATCTTCCCAATTCGGACCAGAACAGTGAGTGGATCCATGCACCCCATAAGTTGCAATACTTACTGAGACAATAATAAATAATCAGTCATTATATATTATACCATAATATCTTAAATCTTCATATGGCTGAACTAAGGTTTGTTTTTCTTATATCAAATGATAGAACTAACCCCAAGTTGCCGTCGAACAGTGGACATTCACAACACAATCCTTTCTTTATAATTATTCCCAGTGTGAATCATGTACTGTCTCTCTTCCAATCACCCGATCATCTCGTCTATAACTTGTCCATTGACACTGGGTGCCCTTCCTGTGACCCTGACCCTCTGTATCTGAATATAGAGAATAACTAAAGTCATGGGGTCAATGTTATAATGCACTCACGTTATAACTGAGGAATGGGAACAACATGTATGTGTGCAGGTTGACCTTTTAGTCACTGCATCACAATCTCCCAAAATGAGTGAGATGTTTTAAAACATGATTACATTGTTATCTTATATGTATTCATCATGAAGTATCTTCCCATGGTGTATAGAGCAGATCTGTGAGAAGAAAAAAAACAGCTTAGGAGAAACTTAGGACACTGGTAGAGGCATGCCGTTTTCAAACCTCTGTCTTACCCTGCTGTCTTACATAGTCCCGCCCCATCTAAGTCCATTCATTCAGAAATTATGGCCAGCTCTGATTGTGCTGCACGTAACTGCCTGCTAATGCATGTTATACATTACAGGTGTCGACATGGACTAGAACATGTTGAATGGACATAAAACTATGCACCAAGAGCCAAAGGGTTAAGAATAATCCGTTTGCGCAAAGACGGACCGGTGTTTCTATCCAATGCGGTGGAATTTGGTGAAAGCCCTAACAGGGGGGGAGGCAGGGAACTGACAGTACCCGGAGCACGGTGCACTCTATGCGGCTGGCGGCAGCTGCAGTGCGCGCTCCGGCTCCACCACTCACCTTCAGCGTGGTGTTGGGGTAGCCCACGGGCACCTTGTGGAAAGTACTGTTGGAAAGCACGGCCTGGCGTATGTCCTCAAAGATGGTAATGATATCATCCAGGAGGCAACGCTTGTCCCGGTGGCTAAGCACGCAGAGGTGAGCGAACGTGTAATTGAATCCTTTATAATTCACGCGCAGCTCCAGGACTTGCTTGTGCACTTGGAGAACCTGGTCCGCTAGTTCCAGGATGTTCCCTCCAGCGCGGGCGAGTAGAATGAGCCTCCCGTACCTGCCCGGCGTGTGGAGATCCGAGTAGAGCTTGTGCTTGGACTGATCCACGGGGAAGAGGCTGTTGGCGAGACTGCGTTCGATCTTCGCCAAGCTGTGCGTCGGGGCCACCAGCACTTCCAGATTGGTCTCCGGCTTGAAGCGACTTAGTACGGTGGAGCCGAAGATGATGGTTAGCACGGCGGGCACGGTGAGGAAGAAGACGGGGTGCCTGCTGACGAACAAGCCGAGCCAGTAGAACGACGCCTTGAGCCCTCTGTGAATCACTTGCCGCAGCATCCTCCACAAAATCCAGCTCGCGGAAGCCCCGTCTCCTCCGATCAAGCACATGTGACATCAGACCCCAACCCTGGCGTAGTCCAAGTCCAAGAGAATTATCCCCCTCACACGCGCACACACGGACACGCACGCACACCTGGCTGGTACGGCACTGCAGCAATCCGCGGCAGGGCAGACGCCGAGAGACGCAGCAGTCTGCCGCTAATTCACCGCGCGTCGTCGCCTCCCATGTCGAGCCATGTTCCGCGACGGAGACGCACGCATGAGGCGAAGCGGCGGGCTGATGTGCGTGTCCTTCTTCCGTGTGCCGCCTCTCTCTGCCGCTCTGTGCATGTGGTAAGAAGGAGGCTGGACTAACGTGTTGAGGATGAGGATGGCGCTGGAGAGGAAGGAAAGGAGGGGGGGAGGAGGGGGGCTGCAACAGGAGAGGAGCGGAGCGGTGCTGCAGGTGGCTCACTCACTGACCGCTACAGCAGCAGCAGCAGCGGCGCAAACAGCGGTGGAAGCGGTGATGAGTCAGTGGCTTCATGAATGGGGAAAACCCACGCCGGCTCGTGCTTCACGCTGAGTGGTTTGTACAGGGCACGCGGGGGGCTGTGGAGGGAGCAGGCACAACACACCTCCCTCATGCTCCGCGCCAGGTTCACGCACCTCACATTAAGCGACTATTTTCGACCCATAACCAGTAATTACCGCTCTGTGTCAGTGGTATAGTTTTAAAGGAGCCTGGTCCACGGACTCTGCAGGCTTCAATTAAGTGTTGTTTTAGATACCCTCTAGTGCACATTAAAACTATTGGCCTATAAACGCCAATAATGTAAGTGAAGTTTTGCACATCAGTCTGGGATTGCCGTCACTGATCACAAAAAGCAGAATGTTCAGTCCACAACAGCAGATTAAATCAAACTTTTATGAACTTTCAAACGCCACTAGAATTAAAGTTGCTTTCAACAAAGACTTGAATATCTGAGGATTACACGTTTGTATTTTGATAGAAAAATCCTGCAGACTGTCTTACTTGCAAAATGTGAGCATTTGGCCTTCATCAGGCCTGTTAATGGACTTGCTGCTCCTTCTTCTTTTTCAAAAAACGGATCTGTGAAGTTCTCATTCATTTATATTTGTATTTTGGACATGGAAGTATACAGGGGGTCCTCGGGTTACGACGGTCTCGGGTTACGACGTTTCGTGGTTACGAACGCGCCCCCATTAAAAAAAATATGTATATATTACGTGTCATTCCGTCTTACACGGTTTAGCGTGGTAAGATATGTAAACAAACGCACGCGGCGCGCGGCGCACGGCGGAAGAATACACTCTGTTGTGGTTGTAGGGAGAAGAAGACAGCCTCATGTGCGTGTCCAATGTGGGCGGAAGTACCTGATGTGGGCTCTGATCTGCTCCTATGAACGCGGCAGTGATAACCAAGCAGCGTAGTGGTCTAATTATTGAGATGGAAAGGTTATTGGTGCTTTGGTTGGAAGATCAAAGGCAAAATCCGGTTTACGACGAAATTCGGGTTACGACGCGTCTTAAGAACGGATCAACGTCGTAACTCGAGGACTCCCTGTAACATGCTCATGTGACACTCAAGTATTACAACACGCACACACATACACAAAGGACTAAGATACAGGGTATACGATAATGTGGCTATAAGATAATGTGGAGAAGTTGGACCAAGAACACATAGAGGACATGTGCCTAAATGGGTTGGTGTGGGTCTGTATTTCTTGGCAACATCCACCCTGTCTTCCCACTGCTGGTTATAATTATGAAAAATCAATCGGTGAGTGTCCATATAAAGGATATTGACCCTCATCTGGAGGTCTGACAGGTGCAGTGAACACATACGACCTTGGAGTCTGTCTTCTATTGAACGCTGAGAGAAGCGCGCTGTAATTACAGCCGTGATGACAGCTCTGACCTTGTGCCATTTGATGGTCATGTCACGTGTCTGACACACATCAATCATATAACAATAACACTTTGAGCCCTCTCATGGCTGTCCTTTGTAACATGCATGAGGAAATTACACACAAGGAACTCCATCTATCTTGGGCCTAAAGTAATTTGTCCAAATGTGCACTATTCACAAAGAGGAAAAGAAAAATGCCTGAGCTGTGAATTGTCTTCACTCAAAAAAAAAAAAAAAAAAAAAAAAAAATCCTAAATTTGACCTTCAGTGAAAGAAAGGTTGGAATTCTCTCAAATTCTTCTTAAAAAAAAGTCACCCAGATTCAGCAAGGACATGTCAGGACTTAAACTGTGAAAAAGTGGTCCAAAGAGTATGAGCCATCATTTTCAGGGTTTTCCATGGTCACATGACTCCACTACTACTAAAATGGCAGCCTCCATTTTATTACGGTTGCCATGGAGACTACTCTTTTCTTAGCCGCACTAATGCTGTCTTTCCTTTCTTTGCCAAACATTGAATAAACGCTGAATTGATCCAAACACGACCAAGCCAGTGTTCTGGAAATAAATGCTAGCTTTATGTAATGTTTCAGGTTAATGTTTGAGTAACATTTTGTGAACTGTGTTTATGGATAGGATTTTATGATATAATGGAAAAAATGTATATCATATGTTTTAAAGTGCTGTGCCTAATTTGTTAATCAGTTAATCAAAGATATTGGCTTCCAAATATCGATTCAGCTGGACATAAACACTGATTTAATAAGACTGTTTTCTGGTCATGTTTGGCCCAGAAAGTCTCAAAATGTTTGAAATTTTAATTAAACTAAGTTCTGTTCTGTTGTTACATGAGATAAATAACAGACATATTTCAGAACAGTTTTGTTTTATTAATCTTGTTTTTAAATAATAAATGCTGTTTTCAGTCTCTGCTCTGCTCGGTTGATATCGGCAGCTACTTAAAGGTGCACTATGTAACTTTTTGTTTGGGGTTTCATCACCTGCTTGTTTCTATGGATATGTCACTGTTTTGCCTGGAATGTTCCACGGTATGACATGTAACAGCACTACCTTACATTTATTCATGTGGTTTTATAGCTCGCAAATACATATAAAAACAGTGAGTGGGGTTGCCTCTCCACAGATCCGACCTGCAACTTGGTCTGGTTTGGTCTGCATGAAGAGAGAAAGGTTTAATATCATATAGTGAAACATTCCAGATAAAGCAATAACATCTCAGAGGAGAAAAAGTTGACAGACCCTCCACCTGACCAGAAAAGTTAGACAATCCACCTTTAAAAAGCTGGATCGTTGCATTCATAATAAACATTAAAAGCACTTTTCTCATCTTGCATAGGCCAGCGGAGTTTTATCATCATGCAACTGCTAACAACAACTAGCATGCTACCATCACACTAGCATTACTTCCTGGTTAATTCAAAAATACTTCATTTAGAGGTGTTGAGTTACAATATGTCTGTACTAGGGCAAAATTATTTTTTTGGGTATTACATGACTGAAAACATAACATTATTTGCATGAAGGTCTTGGAGACAGGGATTAAGCGTCCTCCTGACTTGGATCCTTGTGTCTACATTTCATCACCACTAAATCAATTATAAGCCTGCAATACGATTAACGGCTGATTGTTCTGCTGTAAATAGCTTTGGCTCTGACGGGAAAACATCACAGATAAGCAGCTCTTCTGGGATTGTCCCACCAAACCTCACTGTCCATGTAGCTTCCAGTTCACAACACCTGTAAACTAATAGCACAGATTTGACCTACTATATCTTTGTCTTGTTAAGAGTCACTTTTTTCATGAATATTTTAAAGGGTCCATATTATACTATGTTCTGATCCATGTTATAATGTTGTTTCCCCAACACATGAGAAACATCCTGGAATTGTGTTTTTTTGTGTGTGTTTGTTTGTTTGTTTTGTTTCATTCACATAAACCCTCTATATTAAGGCTGAGTTCTTTTCTCACACAGAAAACACTTACACCTTGTGATGTCATGTGGTAATACAGGAAGTGCTCCACATTTCAGTGATTTTTTTTTTTCTTCAAAATAGAAGAATCCTTGACTACCGATGAATAAAGCGCAGTATGAAAAATACAGTTGAATACAATGAGTTCATGGAGTTCAGTTTAAAAACAGGGCAATCTTACAATGAGAGTTGCATCATTCAGTTTGTGGATGCTTTGTCAACCTTTTTATTCCCCTGCATACACAGTGTTTTGACAGCATGGGAACCACGTTACATCGGTTCACTGTGAAGCACCGTAAGTGAATGGGAGTTGCATCAACCTTTCACCTCATTTTCCATCTGTAATGATCTGTGTGAGCTGAACTGCTTTACAATGAAGTTTTAAGCAAGAGCCTTTTCAGCACCACGGACAGCTCCAAGTCATGCTCAGGCAGCTCAGTGAGTTAAGTACTGTTTCCGCATGCTTTCATTTCTGTCTAACTTTTTAAACTTTCACTTGGGTGAATATGTATTTATTTATTTTATTAGTATTACACACACACACACACACACACACACACACACACACACACATATATATATATATATATATATATATATATATATATATATATATATATATATATATATATATATATACAGACGCTCCTCGACATACGAACATTCAATTTACGAACATTCGGAGTTACGAAAAAAAAAAAAAGAAAAAAGTTAAATGTTTGGGCAAAAGCGCTGTACGCCTATTCCGACTTCCGGGTACAGCAAGTAGTGCGTATTTCTGCCGCTGATGCACAGGCAGGGCGCTGCACAGCATCCCCCAAGCGTCACGCCCACTCAGTTGAAGTGTTCAGAACTTCACCTGAGTGGGCGTACTACGGTGTTACTACGGTGCGGTGTTATGAACTTTGTTGTTTTTCTTGCATGCGTACAGTAATCCAATATGGTTGGTGAAAAGCGAAAAGCTTCTAGTGAAGCTTCTGTGAAAAAGCGGCAAGCCATCTCATTTGAAAAGAATGTGGCGATAATAAAGAAACTTGATGCTGGTGAGAAGATGGTGAATGTGGCACGCGCATACAACGTGAACCGTTCGACAATTGGTACGATATATTAAAAAAAGGACCGCATTATGGAGCATGTGAAAAGTGTATTACCGTTCACATGCTTTTTCCCTTACACTTCTATATTTCCTTTGCTGTTGCTGGATATTCTACAGTGTAGCCATGTCCAACGTTTACTCTAAGCTGCGCGCCTGCAAAATTGTGCACTGCTCGCACATTCTCAGCGCACAAGAAAACCTATGCAGCGCACTGTAAATCAGGGATGAAAGAGCTTTTAGCGGATCTCCGCTTTTTATTCAGCCGCGGGGTCATTTTTTTTATATCTGCAAAGTGCGAGCCGCGCGAGGGGGGTGGGGGTGTGCATTTCGGATGTGGAGTTAGTGTGTTTGCTCAGACACATTAAAAATTAGGGGGAACATTGGCCATGTCCCAATTCCAAGTATTACTAGTCGCAATAGAATAATATTTTTGTCTTTAGAGAACAAGGAGCAGACCACCCAGCTCATTGAGCTGAGGGGGGACCTGTTCCATTTCGCAGACGCCCATCTGATCCACGGACTGCACTCAGGGCTCAGCGAGTACGCACCGTCTCGACTGTAGACTGAGACCACACTCCGGACCGTGCGCTCGCTGAATTGGGAAACGGCTACTGTCAGGGTAAGTCAGTGTTAATGCACGACACTGCTGAAGGGGATGCTATACAGATTCACACAAAAAAACAAACTATCCCTTTAAAAACCCAAACTATCCCTTTAATCCTATACTTTAGCAGTATTAGATAACAGTATAAAGTGAAACTGCTGATTGAGTTGACAGCTTGGTAGATGGCTTTGTTACTAGTTCCACATATGCTGAAATCTGTGAGTCTGCAGTGAGATGCCATTAGAGGAGAAGCAATGGAAGTCCTGTGGCAGAGCTTTAGGAGTAAACATCTACTCCTCTGAGAAGGTCCTAGCAGTGAGTGTGACAGCACTGTGGAGATGCAGACCGGTGACAGTCTCCACACTTGCACACACACAAAGAGTGAATGAAGTAAACCAAAGTCATACATTTCTGATTTACTTTTTGATTGTTCACACATGTACAGGTTTTAGCAAGCAGAAAAAGCAAACTAATAGGACAAAGTTTAAATTTTTTTTTAAAGATCCAGTCATAAAGATTGAGAGATTTATGTCTTCCAAATACAAGGGACTCTAAAAATTGATTAACTGACACAGATGACCATGGGTTTATGATGGTCACATTTCTTTCACATTCTGCTTAACACACACCCAAATCAAATTACTATCTCTATCACTATCTTGAATTATCTGATTATTCTATACTCAACAAAAATATAAAAGCAACACTTTTGTTTTTGCTCCCATTTTTCCTGAGATGGACCCAAAGATCCAAAATTCATTCCAGATACACAACACTACCATTTCTCTCAAACGTTGTTCACAAATCTGTCCAAATGTGTGACAGCGAGCACCTCTGCCCCGCCGAGACAATCCACCCCACCTCACAAGTGCGCCACATCAAGATGCCGATCCGACATCATGACCAGTGCACAGGTGTGCCCCAGACTGCCCACAATAAAAGGCCACCCCAAAATGTGCATTTTTTTTGCTTTATTGGGGGTCTGGGGACTCAGAACCAGTCAGTATCTGGTGTGACCACCATTTGCCTCATGCAGTGCAACACATCTTCTTCGCATAGAGTTTATCAGATTGTCAATTGTGGCCTGTGGAATGTTGGTCCACTCCTCTTCAATGGCTGTGCGAAGTTGCTGGATATTAGTGGGAGCTGGTACACGCTGTCGAATACGCCGGTCAAGCACATCCCAAACATGCTCAATGGGTGACATATCTGGTGAGTATGCTGGCCATGCAAGAACTGGGACATTTTCAGCTTCCAAGAATTGTGTACAGATCCTTGCAACATGGGGCCATGCATTATCTTGCTGAAACATGAGGTGATGTTCATGGATGTATGGCACAACAATGGGCCTCAGGATCTCATCACGGTATCTCTGTGCATTCAAAATGCCATCAATAAAATGCACCTGTGTTCTTCATCCATAACAGCCTTTGAAGAGGAGTGGACCAACATTCCACAGGCCACAACTGACAATCTGATAAACTCTATGCGAAGAAGATGTGTTGCACTGCATGAGGCAAATGGTGGTCACACCAGATACTGACTGGTTCTGAGTCCCCAGACCCCCAATAAAGCAAAAAAAATGCACATTTCGGGGTGGCCTTTTATTGTGGGCAGTCTGGGGCGCACCTGTGCACTGGTCCTGATGTCGGATCGGCATCTTGATGTGGCGCACCTGTGAGGTGGGGTGGATCGTCTCGGCGGGGCAGAGGTGCTCGCTGTCACACATTTGGACAGATTTGTGAACAATGTTCACAAATGGTAGTGTTGTGTATCTGGAGTGAATTTTGGATCTTTGGGTCCATCTCAGGAAAAATGGGAGCAAAAACAAAAGTGTTGCGTTTATATTTTTGTTGAGTGTATTATTCTGAATTTTAATGACAGCTATTGTAGTGCTGTAAAATTAAGAGCTAGTATTTGTGTATATGACTTATTTTATGCACATTTCAAATAATTAAATGACTCACCCTTCTCATTTACACAGTTAGTTCTTACATTTTCGATATCTTTCTTGCAAATATGTTTTCAGTTTTAGACATGCTAACCCAGAAATGAAATACAAAAATAACATTGCTTTTTATACTCTTTGCTGAACTGCATTTGACTTTGCATATGACGATGATATTAAAAAGTGTGATGGTGACAGCTTAAAGTAAACACTTACTAAAACAGCTCTCGGCGGCACGCAGGACCTCTGTATCCCAAAATACTTCTAATGAGACTGTGCTGCTATTCCTGTCTGCACGCTATCAATAACTTCGGCAAACAGTGACAGTAAATGGATGCTTCTTTCTTCACGGGTGACAGTGCATTCAAACCACAGCGCCACATTGTAAAGCTTCTATAGCAGCTATTGTCTTCACTTGACAAAGTATTGCAGTACAAAAACTCACACTGTGGCCCCTTAGATCAGAACAAAACTGCACACTCCTCAGCATATTCTCCTCTGCTTCAATTAGCTTTACTCAAATAATTGTAAAAAATAGTTATTATTGGTTCAATTTAGAAGAGAGTTTTGATTTTTATTATCCTAAGAAGCCAATATTACACTATTTTTTCATCTATGTTATCTTGTTTCCTCTTCAAAAAGATACCTGGAGTTTAATTTTGTGTTATTCACTGAAAACACTCCACCTTGTGATGTCATGCGATAATACAGGACGTGCTCCACTATGTTTTTAAACATCATATACCTTCCTGAGAGATCATTTTAGCTCTGGAATGGTCGACCTCTACTGAACTAAAGGTAAAAGGAGCTGATGACTTGACATCACAAGGTGTAAAAGAGCATTTTGAACTTTGGAGATGTAGACAGACTAATAAACAAGGGTTACTCCAACATGTGTAAATGAAACAAAACTCAACTCCGGGTATGTTTTTGATAAGGTAATAATAATATTATGACTTAATGCTCAATCAATTTTGTGTAATATAAGACCTTTAAATCTCCACAGTTCATTGATTACTTGTCAGCTTTGAGTATTTAGATATACTCACTGTAATTTCAAAGCAAACGACATTATGTAAACACAAATAAATTATGTCATTTTTTCCCCCCATCTCCTAAATAACTGAGCGAGAGGCATAATTGATAGTTGCTTGTCACCATTGTTCCTAGTAGACCAGACTAATGAGCCTGTGTTTACGGTGGGCCACTTAACCCAGATTAGATGTCATTAACTGGTCATCAACCTCTGCTGCTGTTTCAAAAGGAGCAGAACGTCACATTTTAACCACTTGTTTTTTTATTCTTTTATTTATTTATTTTAGAGACCATTTTTACACTTTTTCCTAATTAAAACATAATAGACAGATGTTCCCGAGATTGTACAGTATTCCAGACTGACCCGACCAGTGTCTATTCTTAGTGCTCCTGACACAATCAATGCCCATGATATTTATCTGTTGTAGATTTTTACCATACCTGCCTACCCAGAACCACACACTTTGACTAAACTTTACAAAGATGAGTGGATCTGGAGCTGTATCTCGTATCTCTGATTTCAGGTGGATTAACCGGAGGGATGCACGCTCAAAAACAAACATGGCTGCTTACACATAAAAAAAGGAAAGAAAACAATATAAAAGACTGAGAAACAGCATGGATTTTCTTAGAATCGACAATCGAAGCACCAAACTATATATAAGCAAAATGCATCTGTAACAGAAGTAGTGAAATTTTTCTTGGTTTAGGTCACTAATAAAGAAAAAGTAAGTCAGAAGTGCTGATTGGCTATAGTTTCCAAGATATAGTATTGGGTCAAAATAGGAAATTTATGCAAAATAAGGCAAAAAAAGGTAGTCTATCAAAAGGTACAGTGTGTCTACAAGCAACCAGTTCTATCTGAAAGCCTGTCTGCACATTCCAATACATTCATTTTAATTTTTAACATCAAATATTTTTTGATTTCACAGAAGAGAGATGCCTCGAAATTGTGTGAACCTGATGTATTAAGATATTTCTTGTTTATTTCTTGATGGATAAAGAAGTGCACGGGGCGGGCGGCAGTAGCTCAGTTGGTAGAAACATATGGTAGAGCATATGTTTCGTGATCCAGGGGTTGGCGGTTCGAATCCCGCTCTTGACGGGTTGACCGCATATGATTCCAGCTCCCACAGATGAGTGCTGCCATTGTGTCCTTGGGCACAATGGCACACCTCGCCCCCAGTGTCAGTGGACACTGGTAGCCCCCATGGCAGAAGATACATCAAGGCCCGTTGTGACGTGAGCCGTCCTCCTGTGGACCCACCACCTGCGGAAGGATTCATGGGGGCTGGTGCATTGTGTTCTGGGCAGCAGAACACTGCTTGGACTGCTGCTCCCGCGACCCAGAAAATGGAAAAGAAAATGAATGAACGTTAAATATTTTCAAAATATAAATATTATTTTTAAGCAAAAATGCCTAAATCTATTGTATAAACAGATTCAATTTTGATGTAAAAGAATATCATTAAATATCTTGAATACATTAGCCAACCAGCACAGTTATCAATTGATTTTCAGTTCATCTTATCAATATAAATGAGATTTAGCCACTTTTATCTCGGAAGCAGATCGAGTCCAAAAATGTGTAGATCAGTGAATCGAAGCACCAAACTATTACTTATCTCAGGTAAAAGAAGTCATATTTTGTTCTGAATGATGGCAGTTGAGATATGAGCAGCTGTGGTTTAGATGGAGGCTCTACGCTCCCTTCTGGATTCAAACAGAATGTAGAAGGGACTGGTTAGGTTTCCCCCTCTTTTTGTCTCTCTTGTTTATTTCTCAGAACTAGATCCATTCAATAATAATATTCCATAAAATATTGCACTTCAACATACAATAACAAACTCCTATAAATAATTAACAAGAGAGGGACATGAATTTCACATACACCTGAATATAATGTGTCCATGTTTTATGAAAATGTCTGTGCAGTGTGTTTGAACCTCCTATAGGACCTGATATGACGCAGTTCAGAGTGGGGAGATGCACATACAATGATCCTGTGTTCCCTGGAGACAGCAGGACGGACAAGATCACAGAAGGTAATGATACAAGTCCGAAGGCTGCTGCGCTGGCATCTCTCTGTCCTCTGATCCTCTCAATGTAAATGCCCAGTTAAACTCACGCTGTGTAAAATGACTGCAGTCAGCGACCACTGTTAGAATATTCTGCTTTGTATGCTTCCATGTATTGTTATGTTAAAATCTTGTTTCATCATCAAAAACATACCTGGAGTTGTGTTTTCTTTCACTCACATCCCTTTAACACACCAACACTGCTTATTTCTTCTCCCAAACTGAAAACACTCCACCTTGTAATGTCACGTGTAATCCAGGAAGTGCTCCACTGTGTTTCTGAATTCCATACACCTTCAAAGATTCACTTAGATCGTTTCAATCCAGGAACTGCCTATCTTGACTAAACAAAAGATGAAAGGTAGCTGTTAACATGAGAACTACGATGACATGACATCACAAGGTGGAAGAGAGCATTTTGAGCTTTGGATATGTAGACAGACTAATAATAATGGGTTACTAAAAAGGGAATGAGATGAAATACAACTTAATGTAGGTAAGAACATTATAACATAGCTTAACATGGTCTTTTTTCTGTCATAGATACATTGTGGGCTTACACTGTATTTTTACTTGATTAACTTATTAAGGTTTCTGTTCACAAACATTCCTTGGTTAGCTGATTTAAAAAAAAGAAAGAAAAATTAACCCTAGAGAACCCCCGGGGTCAAATTTGCCCACTGTTAATTGCTGCTCCCCAAAATTAACTAACATAAAAAAAAAAAATGTGAAATTTAACCTCAAAAGCCCATAGTGCCACTTCTGACCCCTTCATAAAGACACCTAGTGGATGAAAATTGAACTGACAGGAGCCAGAGTGGAAGGGACAAGATGGTTGACCACATGCTGTTTTTTAGAGCTGAAAAACTACCCAAACAAAATCATCTTCTCAGCAAACCAGCGCTAGGTAAAATTGTGTATTTGTTGTTAATTTCTTTAGTATGAGTCTGCAGAATGCCTAGACGTACTTTTTATGTTCTTTATGGATAAATTTGTGACTCTGAGCTAGTTCAAAAAACGATGGGCCAAAAATGACACTCCGGGTATATGGGTGAAAAAATTAGTGACTTCATAGATGGAGAATGGTGACAGTCCTGTATTTGGATAAAGCCTTGAAATAAATTCATTTGTAGATTATAATGTAACAAAATATTACTAATTAAATATGACTAAATATTACCTAATATTTAGTAATATATCCACAGACACTTGGTATTGAATGAAATAAATCAATAGAATATAGACCCCTTTATATAGTAATGTATTTACATGCATGGCTATAGTTATTGTAATTCTTTGAAATGATACGCCTAAAGCCCAATAGGTCAGATTTGACCCAAATCCTAAATTAGGGAATAAAGGGTTAAAATTGAAAAAGTTGATCATTTGGTGATCAGTGAACCTATAGCAGTCATTTAATGCATAGTTCATAATTTTCCAAAGAAAAAAAGGGTTCTTGGGTTCTCTAGGGTTAACATATCTTTTTAACATATCTTGATTTTTCATGGACATTAATTTCAGGCACATCTTTGGCACAGCTTTGTCTAATGGCAAAGAGAAGCAGGGCGTACTTAGCAGCAAATGATTCAAGGTTGCTAACTTCTTAGGTAATATCCTGACCCTAACTCTTAATCAGTGAATCATTCTTAATTAACTCTGAATGAATTAAGCCATGTTTTATTAAAGCTAATTAGGTGTAGTAATTAAAAAGTGGTGCAGATTTTTTAACAACTTGCTTTTAAAATATACTCTTAAGAGTGAGTTTACTTTGGTTTGTTCTAGTCCAGGTTTAGTTCGGAGTCCCTATTTAGAGTGTGTTCACAGTTGCACATAGAGTTCTGTAAAAAAAATAAGAGACCACTGCAAAATGATCAGTTTTTCTGATTTTACTACTTATAGGTATGTGCTTGGGCAAAAGGAACTTTTTTGTTTGAGTCTATAAACTACTGACAACATTTCCCCCAAATTCCAAATAAAAATATTATTGTTTCAAGCATTTATTTTGCAGAAAATCACAAATGGTCAAAATACCAAAAAAGATACATGTTTTCAGACCTCAAACAATGCAAAGAAACAAGATCAAATTCATTTTAAAACAACATAATACTAATGTTTACGCTTAAGAAGAGTTCAGAAATCAATATTTGGTGCAATAACACTTATTTTTAATCACAGCTTTCATGCGTCTTGGCATGCTCTCCACAAGTCTTTCACATTGTTCTTGGGTGACTTTATTCCACTCCTGGTGCAAGAACTGAAGTAGCTCAGCTTTGTGTTTGTGTTGGAATTCAACAGACGCTGGAATGGAATGGCTGTAATACATGTAGAGATGCTGATTTCAGAAAAAAAGTGGTCTCTTATTTTTTTCCAGAGCTGTAGACCACCTCTAAACTGGAACTAAACAGGAGCTAAATTCAGAATGAATCCTGAATTTACCAGGACTAAACCGGGACTAAAACAGGACTGAATCAGGTCTACCATTAGGACTAAACTGGGTTCAAACCAAGAGTCAGCAAGGATAAGTGTGAACGCACCTCGATGCTGTGATGGATAGCTGCTCCTTTCAAATGTCATGATTTATACATTAGATTCTGAAGATTTATAGTTTTCAGAGGCAACTTGTCAAACATTTTCATGTCAGCTTGAAGCAAAGACTTAACCAGTAGTTTTATTATGATCCAGCGCTCCTCCTCGGGGCAGGGGAGGTTTAGTGGCTTTGTCACACTAGCCTAAACAGCACAAGGGAGTAATGGCCGATATAAGGCTCACTAAAGCACACATCTACAGACTTAAACAATGCTCATAATTTATCTGTTTATCCTCAGGGCGACTGTAGCAGCTTAGTGGCAGCTCCACTGGGTTAAAGGACATCTCAAAAGAATAATGATATGAGCACAAGGTGTTCAACCAGCCCATTAAGCTTTCTCAAGTTACAACATGGTTTACAACAAGCACAAAGGTTTAAAGAGGAAAAGACAGCCAGATATGTTCGGATTTGTAATTCATGCATTCATTTTTTTTCTCTAATCCTCTCATTAAGGGCCTCATCTTTATAGAGGGTATAAAATAATGAAACAACACGCACTAAGAAGAGAAGAAGAAGAAGTGACTTTATTGATCTCACACTGGAAAAATTCTTCTCTGCATTTTAACCCATCCTATATATATATATATATATTAGGAGCAGTGGGCAGCACATTACTGTGCCCGGGGACCATTTCCATGATCTTCTTGCTTCAGTTTGGTCAGGACCTAAGCTGGAGGATTTTACCTATGGTGCATGTTTTGGGTTGATGGGGGAAACCGGAGTGCCCGGAGGAAACCCACCCAGACACGGGGAGAACATGCAAACTCCACACAGAAAGGCCCAGGCGACCCGGGGATCGAACCCGGAACCTTCTTGCTGTGAAGCAAGAGCGCTAGCCACTCAGCTACCGTGCCGCCACTAAGTAACTGTCATTGATAAACAACACTCATCTTATCTCCATAGAGAAAAGCATTTGATGGACCTTTTTTCATTCATTCATTCATTCATCTTCTTCCGCTTTTCCATATACTGGGTCGCAGGGGCAGCAGTCCAAGCAGATCTGCTGCCCAGAACACAATGCACCAGCCCAATGAATCCTCCCGGGTGGTGGGTCCACAGGAGGACGGCTCACATCACAACAGGCCTTGATGTATTTTCTGCCATGGGGGCTACCAGTGTCCGCAGACAATTTGATGGACCTTCCACCAGAAAAGTTACACAATGTACCTTTAACCACTGTGGCACCTTGGAAGAATTTCAAAACCCTACGAGCACTGCCAATATTCCGAGTACTTTGAATCAGAGTGGAGTTTCTTTGCACTGATCCTTAACGGTGAAATTGAATCTATTGCCTATAGCTGATATATGACATTCCCTGCATATTTCTCTCTCAAGGATGTACGTAAATAATGCTTTGGAAGCTCCGTCACTGAAATATACGGCCACTCATTAAATGACGTTGGAGCAGTCATTCCCAGTGCCATTAATCACTGGTACTTGTAGTGACCGATCCTGCGCAAGCTGACATAGCATTTTGGCAAATATATGGAGTCCAGTTTGAGGGGGCGGGACTTTTCCAGTGTCCCAAACTGATCTTTGTATCGTTCTGTTTAGTGGCAGTGTGGATATGTTCAAATTCATGCAAAATGTCCTATATTACACAAAACTGACTCATGTGAGTTTTAAGTCATTCAGACATGTTTGAGTAACCCTTAAATATTAGGCTGTTTACATCTCCAAATCTCCAAATGCTCTGTTCCGCCTTGTAACGTGATATTTTAAAAACATGGACAACAGAACTACTTCATTTTAAACAATGTGCAGAAGTCTGAAACCATTCCTCACTTGTGAAATGCATTCTAACATCTTAATTATTCACAAGGATAAGTATAAGCCTTTTTCAAAACTTCCAGAGGCCAGAGCAGATCATAGTAAAGGCAACAACTAGCATGCCAACACCAGACTTCCTGATTCTTCTCAATGAAACAGGTAATAATTCCTAGATGCTGCAAAGTGGGCTCATTTTGACCTTAAGAGCTGCTTTTACAATCTACAAGAGTATGTACTGGGACAAGCAGACAATAATCAGGTACAGCCACTTTAATCAGGAAAATAATTAGTTCTAAATTAAAATCAGGACTACCACTTAATATGACTAGAGCTACCTCAAGTACCCCCCACTGAGAACCATTTGAAATCCACAGCTTCAATTAGAATAGACATAAGAAGATGCACATGTGGTTTTAAAGTAGAGCTCTACTGCGTTAAATACATCATCCACTGACCTTCTACACCCTATTCTCCCTGACACATTAGCCCCGCCCCTCTGCTGGAGGTGACCTATGGGTGCCCGGGCTGATCACGTCTGGGTGAAGGTCAGTTTACGGTGTGTGGGGGTGGGGTGAGCCAGGAGCATGTTTCAGCAGAAATCACAGTGTCACAAAACACTCGAAATCAGGAGGTCTGTGCAAGAGAATGGAAGATTTTCTAACTTTCTGTTGGTTCAAAAGCTCATATTAAGCTATTTTCTGATCTATGTTATAATGTTTGCTCATCAAAAACATACCATACCTGGAGTTGTGTTTTGTTTCATTCACACGTTAACACACAAATCACAAATCTTCTCTGAGATTGAAGACACTCTACCTGATGGCTTTAAAGGGACAGTGTGTAAGATTTTTACCTGTTAATTACTGAAATTGAAGATACCCATTCAAAAATACATTGTTTTCCAAGCCTTTTCACTTCCATCATGAAATCAAAGTATTCTTTTGGACTTAGATATAGTCACATAAAAGGGGGATCTTCCCCATATAGAGGCAGCCATTTTGAATACGAGAGCCGCAGAAGGACATTTGGGCTCATCCTTCGCCTCGGCTCCTGCTAACAGCTGCACAGCCGCGCTGCATATGGCTCCCCCCTTCCCCCCTCCCCTTCCCCTTCTCTCCTTCGCTCCTCTGCTCCCATATGCAGCCAGGAGCGAAGGAGAGAAGGGGAAGGGGAGGGGGGGAGCATGCTGCCGGATCACACATCGTAATGGATATAACACGTATTTTGGACTAAATTGTTTTACTGGATTTTATTCGCTGGATCCTTATGGACAGATTGAGACCAAGTTTATGGTGAAATACAGAGTTTGACCTGTGCAGAGCCTTCAAAGGTAAGCTAAGTAAGCTAAGTTTTGTGCTTTTCTGTATAAAAGCCCCATGTGCTCGGGGAGTGATTGTTTTGCAGGGAAATGAATTGCATAGTCAAAAAGAGGAGACTGTAAGGTTTCATTTGATGTGTAGATTGTCATGAATCATGATCGGGATTGTGTGTTTTCATGCGAAAAGAAAAAAAAAAAGTGAACGGGGGACCGCGTTTTATGTATACAGCGGTGCGCGGTTCGTGCGCGGGCACGCGCGATGTCGGCGCTACGTCGCGTCCGGGTGACCCTCGAGGTCTGCCGTAGCCAAAAGAGGAAGTGGAATAGCTAGTAACCACCTATGCGCCACGAATCCTACACACTGTCCCTTTAAATCAATCATTTTGTAAACCCCTGAGAGGTGACTGCTGTTGTGATTTTGAGCTATACACAAAAAATAAGTGAAGTGAAAAGAGGGCACAATTATTCATGTGTACATCAGCTGGAGAGTTGGTAGTTTAAAGTCTGTCTGTGTCGATTCTGTCCTTTGGCAAAACACTTCACCTCATCTCCTTTTCTTCAAATATTAAGTGGGTGATTTTGCCAGGAAAGGCGTCTGACGTAATGCTTAATCTGTTACTGCTCATTACAGTCACTATAGCAACTAAAAG
>JAVJIX010000054.1:0-35000 GCA_036785185.1 Paratrypauchen microcephalus
TCATATTAGCGCCTATTTGAAAATCCTTCGCAATTTAACATCTCCAACGTCTTAAGATTATGTTCACCAAAATTTAAGCCCATCTGAAGTACATTGTAGGAGAAGTGTTTCAAATTCCATTGAATGTCAAATATTACAAAAATCACACAAAAGGCCAATTATCTCACTTCCTGTTGGGCGTGGCCATGACATTGCAGTGAGGCGTTTGTCCGTCTTATTGAGATACACGTCCCTACCAAATTTCGTGCGCCTATCTTAAACGATATGCCAGCCCCGAAAGACAACGCGCCAGCCCCGAAAAACAACGTGCTAGGGGGCGCTATCAAGCTCCTGGGGGTCACCGGGGAACGGGTCTTTTTGGAGGCGTAGCTGCCGCCCTATGTGATGCCCGTGCAAAGTTTCGTTCGTTTTGAAGCATGGGAACATGTTCAAAATTGCCCAAAAGCGTGTTAAAAAAAAGTGTCCCAAGAATAATAATAATAATAAATATAGCTGCAAGCAGCAATGTGGGGCCAAGCAGCGACCCAGCCTAATTCGGTGAGATGCGTTGGATCAGTCTTCGCCCAAGGATCCCAGGGATACCAAGTTTCTGAAAATCGGACTTACGCTTTAAAAGTTACAAGCAGAAAAGTCCCTCAAATTTTGACCCGTTGGTGGCGCTAGAGGATTTGAGCTGAGGCCCTGTCATTTTTTGTGTGGAATCCTGGGACAGACTAGAATAAGTCTGAAAAGTTTGAAAATAATCCTATGAAGGGATCCCGAGATATGAGCTCACTTCCTGTTTGGCGACTTTTAGGATGCGTTTGATTGGCTCTCACGACAAAACGATAAGAGATATCAAAGCTCCAGGCAAGTTTCTGATGAGGCTCAGTCCAAAGATGCTCTGTACCAAATTAGAGCAAAATTGGTCCAAAATTGAGTGAGGAGAAGTATTTTGAGTGTTTAATAAAAATAATAAAAAATAATAAATAATAAATAAATAATAAATAAACTCTACACATAAAAGTGGCAAAAATATATACAATCAGATATATAAACAGAACCATCGGCTGCTCGATTATGGAAAAAAATAATAATCACGATTATCTGTCAATATTGAAATCACAATTATTCAAACGATTTTTTCAAACACACACACACACACACACACACACACGGCCACTCTCACCTTAAACATTTATTCTTCTTGTCTTATTCTACAGATTGCACAGGCACACACACACACAAACAAAAAGTTATCACACACAGCTATTCTTCACTTTCCTCACACAGATTTCTCCTCAGTATAATATAATATAATATATATGTTATATTATGTTATATTTATTATAATTAATACAATATAATATAATATAATAGCGCTAAAATAGAATAGTGATATGACAAACACACATTTCATGACATGACTTACCAAAAGCAAAGATGAGATACTGTCCAGCAAATCCGAAAGAGCTCCGAGATTAACTGTTGTCCAGGATAAGTCATTCACGTCGCCTCTATTGAAAATGCTGATCGTGTATCTCTACAAAGTCCCATGTAAAGTGTGTCTTGTACGTTGTATTCATAGTAAATACCACGGAGGGTGAACGATCGATTTAAAAGTGATTAAATGTTGCGTTATACTAACTTCGTTTACTATTGTCTTCTGTAGTTTCCGTGTTCCCGATGCGAGCGTGTGCGTTGTTGGTAGGAGCTAGTAGGAGCTATCATTGGTCAATTCCTCTTAGCAACTAGTGCCGTGACATTGGTCAAATCGTGGTAGTGTGAGCTGGACTCGCGGCCGGTGTACTGTCAGATTGAGACGCTTTGTCAGTTACCGGCCACAGAGAGAGAGGGGGTGAATCCTCTCTCTATCTTCTCTTTCTTTCTCTCTTCCTTTCCTCTCGCGCCGCTGTAGGCTCCAGCAGGTCTCTGCGCTGCGCATTGGCCCACGTGGAAGGGAATGTATTGCGCGGGCGCTTGCAGCCAGAGGGGGCGCCAGTTTGCCAATTTCCTTGACGTCACTGGGAGTCACGTGACCGTGCTGGGCCGCTAGAGTAGACTACTAAAGACCTTTGCTGCCCCCTGCTGGACATTAAACTACATCACAAGTTACAAGCAGAAATGTCCCTCAATTTTTGACCTGTTGGTGGCGCTAAAGGATTTGAGCTGGGGCCCTGTAATTTTTTGTGGGGAATCCTGGGACAGACTAGAATACATGTGAAAAGTTTGAAAATAATTCTATGAAGGGTTCCCGAGATATGAGCTCACTTCCTGTTTGGCTACTGTTAAGACGTGTTTGATTGGCTATCACGACAAAACGATAAGAGGTATCAAAAAACCGGGTAAGTTTCTGATGCGGCTCAGTCTAAAGATGCTATGGACCAAATTAGAGCAAAATTGGTCCAAAATTGAGGGAGGAGAAGCATTTTGAATGTTTTTCATAAAATTCAAAATGGCGGAAAATCTTACCCGTGGAAAATGACGTCACAGAATGCGTTGGATTCGTCTTGCCCCAAGGAGTCCAGGGAGGCCAAGCTTTAGAAAATCGGACGTACGGTTCAAAACTTACAAGCCGAAATGTACCTGCAACTTTGACCTGCTGGTGGCGCTAGAGGGTTGGGGGTGGGGATGTAAAATTTGTTGAAGGGCATCTTGAGACTGTCTAGAATGTGGGTGCACACCATTTGTTGTGGAAATTACAAGTTAAGCTGTAGAAACAGAAGAATTTTATTGATTTTCACAAAATCCAAGATGGCGGACATTCTATTCCGGCAGACATGACGTCATAGGATGCGTTGGATCAGTCTTCGCCCAAGGATCCCAGGGATACCAAATTTTTGAAAATCGGACTTACGGTTCAAAAGTTACAAGCAGAAATGTCCCTAAAATTTTGACCTGTTGGTGGCGCTAGAGGGTTTGAGGTGGGGACCTGTAATTCTTTGTGGGGATTCCTGGGAAGGACACGAACATCTGTGAAAAGTTTGAAAATAATCCTATAAACGGTTCCCGAGATATGAGCTCACTTCCTATTTGGCGACTTTTCAGACACGTTTGATTGGCTGTCACGTCAAAACGATAAGAGATATCAAAAAAACGGGTACGTCCCTAATGAGGCTCAGTCCAAAGATGCTATGGACCAAATTTGAGCAAAATTGGTCCAAAATTGAGGGAGGAGAAGCATTTTGAGTGTTTTTCATAAAATCCAAAATGGCGGAAAATCTACCCTGACGGAAAATGACGTCACAGGGTGCGTTGGATTCGGCTTGGCCCAAGGAGTCCAGGGATACCAAGTTTTTGAAAATTGGACATACGGTTCAAAAGTTACACGCAGAAATGTACCTGAAAATTCCTGCAACTTTGACCTGCTGGTGGCGCTAGAGGGTTGAGGGTGGGGGCCTATAAATTGCTGTGGGTAATGAGGAGACTGGCTGGAATGTGCATGCCAAATTTCACAACTTTTTACCAGACGGTTCTAGGGGTTGCCATAGACTCCCAGAGGCGGAAGAATAATGTATAATAATAATAAATATAGCTGCAAGCAGCAATGTGGGGCCAAGCAGCGACCCAGCCTAATTTGATGACATGCGTTAGATCAGTCTTCGCCCGAGGATCCCAGGGATACCAAGTTTTTCAAAATCGGACTTACGGTTCAAAAGTTACAAGCAGAAATGTCCCTCAAATTTTGACCTGTTGATGGCGCTAGAGAGTTTGAGCTGGGGCCCTGTAATTTTTTGTGGGGAATCCTGGGACAGACTAGAATACCTCTGACGAGTTTGAAAATAATCCTATGAAGGGTTCCCGAGATATGAGCTCACTTCCTGTTTGGCGACTTTTAGGACGCGTTTGATTGGCTCTCACGACAAAACGATAAGAGCTATCAAAACTCCAGGCAAGTTTCTGATGAGGCTCAGTCCAAAGATGCTCTGTACCAAATTAGAGCAAAATTGGTCCAAAATTGAGTGAGGAGAAGCATTTTGAGTGTTTTTCATAAAATTCAAAATGGCGGACATTCTATTCCGGCTGACATGACGTCATGGTGTGCATTTGATTCGGCTTGGCCCAGGGATCCCCGGGATACCAAGTTTTTGAAAATCTGACTTACGGTTCAAAAATTACAAGCAGAAATGTCCCTCAAATTTTGACCTGTTGGTGGCGCTAGAGGGTTTGAGCTGGGGCCCTGTAATTTTTTGTGGGGAATCCTGGGACAGACTAGAATATGTGTGAAAGTTTGAAAATAATCGTATGAAGGGTTCCCGAGATATGAGCTCACTTCCTGTTTGGCGACTTTTAGGACGCGTTTGATTGGCTGTCACGTCAAAACGATAAGAGATATCAAAAAACCGGGTACGTCTCTGATGAGGCTCAGTGCAAAGATGCTATGGACCAAATTTGAGCAAAATTGCTCCAAAATTGAGGAGGAGAAGCATTTTGAATGTTTTTCATAAAATTCAAAATGGCGGAAAATCTTACCCGCCGAAAATTACGTCACAGAATGCGTTAGATTCGTCTTGCCCCAAGGAGTCCAGGGAGGCCAAGTTTTAGAAAATCGGACGTACGGTTCAAAACTTACAAGCCGAAATGTACCTGCAACTTTGACCTGCTGGTGGCGCTAGAGGGTTGGGGGTGGGGACGTAAAATTTCTTGAAGGGCATCATGAGACTGTCTAGAATGTGGTTGCACACCATTTGTTGTGGAAATTACAAGTTAATTTGTAGAAACAGAAGAATTTTATTGATTTTCACAAAATCCAAGATGGCGGACATTCTATTCCGGCAGACATGACGTCATAGGATGCGTTGGATCAGTCTTCGCCCAAGGATTCCAGGGATACCAAATTTTTGAAAATCGGACTTACGGTTTAAAAGTTACAAGCAGAAATGTCCCTCAAATTTTGACCCGTTGGTGGCGCTAGAGGGTTTGAGATGGGGCCCTGTAATTTTTTGTGGGGAATCCTGGGAAGGACACGGACATCTGTGAAAAGTTTGAAAATAATCCTATAAACGGTTCCCGAGATATGAGCTCACTTCCTGTTTGGCGACTTTTCAGACACGTTTAATTGGCTGTCACGTCAAAACGATAAGAGATATCAAAAAACCGGGTACGTCCCTGATGAGGCTCAGTCCAAAGATGCTATGGACCAAATTTGAGCAAAATTGGTCCAAAATTGAGGGAGGAGAAGCATTTTGAGTGTTTTTCATAAAATTCAAAATGGCGGAAAATCTACCCTGACGGAAAATGACGTCACAGGGTGCGTTGGATTCGGCTTGGCCCAAGGAGTCCAGGGATACCAAGTTTTTGAAAATTGGACATACGGTTCAAAAGTTACACGCAGAAATGTACCTGAAAATTCCTGCAACTTTGAGCTGCTGGTGGCGCTAGAGGGTTGGGGGTGGGGGCCTATAAATTGCTGTGGGTAATGAGGAGACTGGCTGGAATGTGCATGCCAAATTTCACAACTTTTTACCAGACGGTTCTAGGGGTTGCCATAGACTCCCTATGGCGGAAGAATATTGTTTAATAATAATAGGAATCAATAGAAACACTATAGGTGCCTTGCAGCTACCGCTGCCTGGCCCCAATAAGAATCAGTAGAAACACTATGGGTGCCTTGCAGCTACCGCTGCCTGGCCCCAATAATAATAGAGAAACAGAGCGAGAACAATAGGGACCTTCGTCCCCCTTCGGGGCTCGGTCCCTAATAATAATAATAGAGAAACAGAGCGAGAACAATAGGGACCTTCGTCCCCCTTCGGGCTCGGTCCCTAATAATAGAGAAACAGAGCAACTTCAATAGGGACCTTCGTCCCCCTTCGGGCTCGGTCCCTAATAATAATAGAGAAACAGAGCAACTTCAATAGGGACCTTCGTGCCCCTTCGGGCTCGGTCCCTAATAATAATAATAGAGAAACAAAGCAACTTCAATAGGGACCTTCGTGCCCCTTCGGGCTCGGTCCCTAATAATAATAATAGAGAAACAGAGCGAGAACAATAGGGACCTCGTGCCCCTTCGGGCTCGGTCCCTAACTAATGGTGATCCTGTATGTGTTTCTTTCTCATCTCTATTCCCATAGGTGTTCCTTTGAGGGACCAAAATACGGGGCTGATGGTAAACTAAGGCAAGACTTCTAACCTCTAGATGTTCCCGCCCAAGACTGGCGAGCCATTTAAAAAGGTGCGTGTGCTAGTGCTACTGTTGTCTTTGATTTTTGACTGACTTAAAGGAACAGTCCACCCTTTTTCGATTTTCACATATTTGCAGTATTTCTAAATGTTAAACATGAATGTGCATATCATTTTCTTCTCAGTCTGTTCAGTACTTGGATTCAGTACTGAGAAATTATTAGCATAGCTTAGCATAAATCAATGGAAGTAAATAGAACCAAAGAAAAAAACGTCATAAAGCACTTTAAAATGAATGTAAAATGAGTGCAAAATGGCTTTTTAAAGGAGAATTTACGTTTTTTGCAATCTGAGCCTTATTTCGGTAATAAAACAACTTGTTTTACTCACCCATAGCACTTTGGTGTCATTTGGAGCATTTCTGGAGATGTTTTAGATTAGCGATAGCCGTAGCGCGTAGTGCGGTCTCCAAATAACACAAACTTTAGCACTTTTCAAATCATAGAAGCTCGAGGTCTTGGTTTACGCTTTCGTTTGAGTCAAAAGTGGCCTGTAATCCGAGATTTAGCCATAGTTTTGAGTAGATGAGGACACCAGTGCGCATGTGCGTAGTCACATCTTATTTCATGCTCAGCTCCCGGGACCCAAACATGAAACGCAAAGCTGTAAATTATGGATAAATCTCAGCTTACAGGCCACTTTTGACTCAAACGAAAGCGTAAACTAAGACCTCGAGCTTCTATGATTGTGCTAAAGTTTGTGTTATTTGGAGACTGCATGGGGCATATATTACTCTCGCTACGCCTATCAATAATCTACAACATCTCTGGAAGTGCTCCATATGACACCAAAGTGCTATGGGTGAGTAAAACAACTTGTTTTATTACCGAAATAAGGCTCAGATTGTAAAAAACGTTAATTCTTCTTTAATTCCGTCCAGTGATCACTTGTGGCTTGATGCTAATGGTTCTATTTACTTCCAGTAATTATGCTAAGCTGTGCTAATAATTTCTAAGTACTGAACAGACTGAGAAGAAAATGATATGCAGATTCATGTTTAATATTTGGAAATACTGCAAATATATGAAAATTGAAGAAGTGTGGACTGTTCCTTTAACAAAGGAAACTAATGGAGATCCTGTATGTTTCTTTCTCTTTATTCCCATAGGTGTTCCTTTCAGTGACCACAGCACTCATATCTCCATTGTTTGTTTGTTGGTTTTTTCTAAAAATAAATTTGCATTCTTCTGAATAATTAATTGACTAAGGAGTGGTTTGTTACAGCCTTTAACGTAACATTTAGAAGTAATTTGAAGCACTGATGATAGAACGTAAAACTGTAATACTTGTGTACATGTTCCGTTGTTTTTACGGAGTAATACTGGCAGCAGCAGTCGCCAGTATAATCCCGTTAAAAATACAGTACACACTGTATGTAAACATTACGGAACAACCTGTAAATTTAACATCCTAAAACTGCTTATTTTACATTGAATCCTGGTGAAATGTTCATGAAATTATTGTTTATTGTACATTGAATATCCGTAAAATTTACAGTTATGTGCTGATTATTGTACATTGCATACCTGTAAAATTTACATTTAGGTATCATTAATTGTACATGGAATCCCAGTGAAATGTACAAGTTGTACCGTAATTCTGTTTACATTTGACTGTATTTTTAACAGGATTCCCCTGGCGACTGCTGCTGCCAGTATTACTCCGTAAAAACAACGGATTTTTTTTTACAGTGCATATCAGGGCTCTCAAGTCTCACGCATTGAGAGTGTGACACACGCAATTCAACGTGTTCACACGCTCACACGCCACACATGGTATTTCTCACACTGAAATTTAGTTACGCAATTCAAGCGCAGCGCACAGCGCCTCTGTGCCCAGAAAATCGGTCTGTGTGGCTCAGAAGAGTTTTCAGAAGCCGTTTTCAGCGTAAAAAAAAACCTCACTCGCCCCCGTAAATGTCACATTCTCTTACTGCAAAACCAGTAAGAGAATGTGACTCCAGGTAGGAAGTTGAAAAAAAACAGGTTAAAAAAAAGGGGGGTTCTCAAACTGTGGGTGAGGGTCCAAAAACGGGGCACAGAGTGTTTAAGTGCAGTACAGTTTGCTTAGCTTATTTTAAGATTAAAATTAACATTTATCAGATAAAATGAAGATAGATTTATGAAAACTTATTTATGTGAGTCAGCCTTTTCCCACATGAAGATCATTAAGCCCAAGTACTGTTCCACCATGACTGATGATCATTTAGAAATGTGCTTGAGTCTGTCTGTCAGCAGCTCCTGTCCAGACTACACATCCCGAGCTGATTCCATCCAGTGCAAGTCACATTTTGTGAGAAGTTAGTGCAAAGTGGCTGAAATGACCCCAGATTGCATCTCAGAGCATCTAGAGTTCAAAAATTTTCCGGGGGGGAAGAGCATGCCCTCGGACTACCCTAGCTTTTCGGTGACTTTCAGCTTTTTTCCATTGCTGGTCACTTTCATCCCTGTTTATATTAATTTATACAGTATTAAGTTAAGCAGGACAGATATTTCTTTTATTCTGTTAATTTTGTTATTTTGTATTAAAAATAAATTGCTGATAATTATTTATTTTCCCTGTGTTCATATCACTCAGATATGCATCTAATTAAATTCAGGTTTGAGTCAAATAGTTTAAAAAAATCGCTTCACACACAAAAAAGCCCCCCGCTCCCCGGAAATCTCACTCGGACCGAACTTCAAAACTTGAGAGCCCTGTACATATTATGTCGTTTTGCGTTCTTTCGACCTGTACCATTGCGCCATTGAACACAACAAAATGTATGGTTTGAGGTTGTCTACTCCTATACCTTCCGGAACACAATGGTGACAATGATCACCTTGATATTATAGAGTCCACCGTTGTGCCTGGCATCGGACTAAATGCAAGTTCTGCTTTTGCACCCAGGGCAGGGTCTCTGGTGTGTCAGTCTTCCCAGATGTTGTGGACAGATGCAAAGATGACCGATATTTTCGCAGTAGCGGTGCCGCGCAGTCACAAGGAGCGCACGGGCACAAGGGGCGGGTCGGGTGAACTGATAGTGTCATGATCATCTTGTAGTGGCCGCATTACAGTTAATACTTTTTAAACTAAATAGACCCACCAGCCCCCACTAATGGGTTAACTCAATTATCTAAGACTGTTCCAACAACGCCACCCTGGATTATAGTGCCAGGGACACTTTACCAAAGGCAACGCAAGTTCTTGATTGAGTGGACTATGAGACACAAATATGAAAAAAGATACATTTATTTATTCAAGTCATTAAAATACTAAATTACATTATTAAAATGTGTCTCCCATTCTCCTAAAAACCGGTACTATCACACTCACACTTAATAAAACACAGGACCTGGCCCAACCCAAAGCTTCAAGGTGCAAGTCGCTTTTTCCCCAGTGGTCCTACCAGGATGTCGCACAGGCGCACTGGTCCGCACGCACGGCAGTGCGGCACTCCAACGGGACCCAACTCGAGTCCACCGTCTGTGCTGGTCCCTAGGACTTAGTTCATTTTGGTCACGGGGAAACTGTCTTTAGCCCGTAGGAGGGAGAGCTGAATTTGCCGAATGCCAGGGGAAAGCGCAACGAAACGATCAGGGACGAGGAGAGGAGAGGAGAGGAGAGGAGAGGAGAGGAGAGGAGAGGAGAGGAGACAAGAGGAGAGGAGAGGAGAGGAGAGGAGAGGAGAGGAGAGGAGAGGAGAGGAGAGGAGAGGAGAGGAGAGGAGAGGAGAGGAGAGGAGAGGAGAGGAGTGTGGACTGAGGAGAGGAGAGGAGAGGAGAGGAGAGGAGTGTGGACTGAGGAGAGGAGAGGAGAGGAGTGTGGACTGAGGAGAGGAGAGGAGTGTGGACTGAGGAGAGGAGAGGAGAGGAGTGTGGACTGAGGAGAGGAGAGGAGAGGAGTGTGGACTGAGGAGAGGAGAGGAGAGGAGTGTGGACTGAGGAGAGGAGAGGAGAGGAGTGTGGACTGAGGAGAGGAGAGGAGAGGAGTGTGGACTGAGGAGAGGAGAGGAGAGGAGTGTGGACTGAGGAGAGGAGAGGAGTGTGGACTGAGGAGAGGAGAGGAGTGTGGACTGAGGAGAGGAGAGGAGTGTGGACTGAGGAGTGTGGACTGAGGAGAGGAGACTGATGAGAGGAGAGGAGTGTGGACTGAGGAGAGGGGACTGATGAGAGGAGAGGAGTGTGGACTGAGGAGAGGGGACTGATGAGAGGAGAGGAGTGTGGACTGAGGAGAGGGGACTGATGAGAGGAGAGGAGTGTGGACTGAGGAGAGGGGACTGATGAGAGGAGAGGAGTGTGGACTGAGGAGAGGGGACTGATGAGAGGAGAGGAGTGTGGACTGAGGAGAGGGGACTGATGAGAGGAGAGGAGTGTGGACTGAGGAGAGGGGACTGATGAGAGGAGAGGAGTGTGGACTGAGGAGAGGGGACTGATGAGAGGAGAGGAGTGTGGACTGAGGAGAGGGGACTGATGAGAGGAGAGGAGTGTGGACTGAGGAGAGGGGACTGAGGAGAGGAGAGGAGTGTGGACTGAGGAGAGGGGACTGAGGAGAGGAGAGGAGTGTGGACTGAGGAGAGGGGACTGAGGAGAGGAGAGGAGTGTGGACTGAGGAGAGGGGACTGAGGAGAGGAGAGGAGTGTGGACTGAGGAGAGGGGACTGAGGAGAGGAGAGGAGTGTGGACTGAGGAGAGGGGACTGAGGAGAGGAGTGTGGACTGTGGAGAGGACCTCGGAGAGGAGTGTGGACTGTGGAGAGGACCTCGGAGAGGACCGGACCGCTCGGAAGTCCGACAATGACAAGCCAAGGAATGCTGCAACCAGATGAGGAGAGGAGAGGGCCGCTCGGAAGTCCACCAATGACAATGACAAGCCAAGGAATGCTGCAACCAGATGCCGCTCGGAGTTTCATGCAAGCAGGGCACAGCACGGGTCTTGCCAAACAAATTTCGTTACTTCTCGTCAATATAGGACTAAAACCGCGACTAATCTTGAGCGCTTTTTGTCTCCACGTCATTTGTGCGCAGCACGTGCGTTACAGCTTGGCTTAGTCAACTGTGGAACCACTTGAAGGCTCATGCTGCTCATATTCACCTCAAAAAGCTCCGTGCGCAGCGTCAGGCGAGGACCTTTACGCACGGGTCACTTGGGAACAATCTCAAGGCTTATGGACTCATCTTGAATATCATACTTATACGTGTGTAATTTTGGGTTATATCACGTGGTAGGAGTGGCTAATTGTTTCAGTTTATTGTTAAACCATGCATGTGCTCAGTATTTTTTAGCCATTAAGATGATGGACCTGCTGCGCTGCACTAGGCTAGGTAGGCTATCACCAAGAGTTGATCACGGGTTACCCGTGATTTTCTTGGGTCTTTAAAACCTTGGGTAACTTTCTGAAAATGAAAATTATATTCTTTGCAGTGTTGTTGCTCACATTTGGCGTCTGCGTTCATGGTGAGTCGATGCATTTTTTCCAATTTTAACAGATTTAGACACCTGCTGTACAGGTGAGGCAGTGAATATTTACGCATTGACGCCTGGGGTCTTTTTAATAGCCTACATTTGTTTGAGGTTTTGTCTATTTTAGTTCTAAGTTCTAACCACTTTTTATTGACTTTGCTTTGTCTCTTATACAACGATATTTAACCGCTGCACGGTTCAAAATCTCCTTGTTGACAGTGTCAGGCTGCGTGTCTAAAGCAAAAGGGGAAACTAAAGATTCTGATGGGTTAGTATTTTTAAAAAATATTTTAGGGTACCAATTAAAGTGTTCTAGGTTCACACTAACTACAACATTTGATGTTTTTATACCAGCAAAAAAATACTGCCTCACAATGGAAACCAGACATTCAACCCAGAAAATTGTACTTGTTGTGCAGTCCATGACCAAGGTAATATTGAAGAAATTGTTTGCATATTGTACTTAAGTGTTACTGTATATTTATTAAAACTGTGATTCTAACCCTAAGCAAATATAGGCTAATATGTAAATGTACTAATATTTTAGGCCTACCCTATGACTCAAATGCTATCAAATCAAACTCCATTTATAGCACCACAGCAGTAAATCATCACAGGTGTAATTCAAAAGTCAACAACAACAACAACAAAGTACTATGTGCAGAAATGTGCAGTGCAAGAGCATCCAAATCTGCCAGCCATCATAAGTTATTAGTAATGCCAAGACAGTTTTTTTTTTTTTTTTTGTAGCTGATCTCACTGACCTGCTCAGACAGGGGGTGTTATCTTGCTGTGGGTTACAAGCTTATAATCCACTCAATGAGATATGCTGCCAATCTACTGTTTTAAATAGGCCTACAGCAACAGCCCAGTGTTGTGGAGGAGGTGAGTGAAAATGTGATATATTAATACTATTATGTTTCAGTAACAAAGTGTTAAAGGTCTACTGTAGTTTTCAGATTTCATCAGTATGCTGAATAATATGCTTTTTGTTTTTTCTCAGAGGCATATGATGAAGACAGCCAATTGTGTTGTGGGCAAATTAACAGGAAGGTCATTTTAAACAGAAAGTCTCCTGACCATAGGTGCTGTGGAAGGGGCCAGTATAACATTAAAACTCAAAGATGTGTTACAGTAAATAAAAGTCTTCAAGCAGAGTCTGGATGTAATGGTAAGTTTGGTCAATATACAATGGTATAATAATTAAGATTACTTTGATTTTGTTATGATTTTTCAATTTGCTTTTTCAGTGTCCCTTGACCAAATGAATGCCATAAGTGAAATGTCACAAAACCTTAATGATACAGGTATGTTGCTCTAAACATGCAGCCCACTCCATTGTTGTTACGGTGTTCTGAATAACATATTTTTTACAGAACAGTTTGGATATTTGTGTTGCGGTGCTAATGGCAGCAAGGTCATGTTACCCAAGAAGTCTGCTAACCACCAGTGCTGTGGCCGGTACCAGTTCAATGTTCAGACTGAATGCTGCTGTGAGAAAAATCACATATTGCTAGTGATGTCATTATCTGAGTGTACAGGTAATTGTTGAGAGAGGTAGTAGAAAAGAGAGGATGTATTAGTATTGTGCTTGTAGTAGCTATGCTAATTATATATAACTTAAATAACTAAAAAAATAAGTTATAAAGTTATAAATTACTTAATTACTTAATTAGTAGAAGTAAATGTACAATGTCATGAAACTATCTAGAATAGTTCTATTATTGCTACTCAAGCTCAGAGTCAGAGTTTTGCCATTATGAACAATTAGTGATGAATACATTTCTTTCCTCAGCATCCTGTGACGGGGGAATGCCTAATGAATCTAAACAAAATATTGCTGTTATAGGTACATAGATTTAAAACTTCTCTGTAATGCTTTTGTTGTTACAGTGGAGAAAATAAGTATCTGATCACTTGATGATTTTGTAGGTTTGCCCACTGACAAAGAAATGAACAGTCTATAATTTTAATGGCAGGTTTATTTTAACATTGAGAGATTGAATTTCAAAATGAAAATCCAGAAAATCACATCATAGAAAATGTATAAATTGATTTGCATTTCATTGTGGGAAATAAGTATTTGATCCCCTACCAACTATTAAGAGATTCCAAACTCTCCAACATGGGAAAGACAAAAGAGCTGTCAAAGGATGTCAAGGACAAGATTGTAGACCTCCACAAGGCTGGAATGGGCTACAAAACCATAAGCAAGAAGCTGGGTGTTAAGGAGACAAGTGTTGGTGCAATTGTTCAAAAATTTAAAATACAAAATGACCATTAGTTGACCTCAGTCTGGGGCTCCACACAAGATCTCACCTTGTGGAGTTTCACTGATCATGAGAACAGTGAGAAATCGGCCTAGAACTTCACGGGCGGAGCTAGTCAATGATCTCAAGGCAGCTGGGGGGCACAGGACAACTTCACTGCATCAACAGGAGGATGGACAGAGCCATGTACCGCTAAAATCCTGAGTGACAACCTCTTTCCCTCTGCCAGGAAACTGAAAATGGGTCACGGATGGATCTTCGAACACGAAGATGACCCAAAACATACAGCCAAGACAACAAAGGAGCAGCTCAAGAAGAAGCGCATTAAGGTCATGGAGTGGCCCAGCCAGTCTCCGGACCTTAACCTTATAGAAAACCTATGGACAGAGCTGAAGCGCCAAGTGGCCAACCGACAGCCACAAAACCTTAATGATTTAGAGATGATCTGCAAAGAAGAGTGGACCAAAATTCCTTCTGATATGTGCGCAAACCTGGTCATCAACTACAAGAAACGTAGTGCTTGCAAAGAAGGGTTTTAAGTCTTTTTTGGCTAGAGGGTTCAAAAATTATTTCCTGAAATTTATATATTTTCTGGATTTTCTTTTTGATATTCTATCTCCCACCATTAAAATTATAGACTGTTCAAAATTAGTAAGGGATCACATACTTATTTCCTCCACTTTGTGTGTGTGTGTGTGTGTGTGTGTGTGTGCATATTACATGAATGTATGTATAGTAAGTATATAATATATAATAAGTATATATATTTTTAACAGATGGCTCTGCTGAGCATTTGTGTTGCGGTGCTAATGGCGAGAAGGTCATGTTACCCAAGATCTCCACTAATCACCAGTGCTGTGGCCCGTACCAACAGTTCAACGTTCACACTGAATGCTGCTGTGAGAAAAATGACAACACATTTCTAGTGACGTCATTGTCTGAGTGTACAGGTAATTTTTGAGAGAAGTAGTAGAAGAGACAGGATGTATTAGCAGGGCTGTCAAGTTTTGAGCGGGGTCGTGCGTGTGACTGTAATTTCCGAGGACGGGGGGTGCGAGTGAACAATTTCGAGTGAACAATTTTTGGGGCTTGAATTGCGTGAGAAATGCCGTGTGAGCGTGTGAACACGTCGAATTGCGTGTTGAGAGCCCTGTCTGTCTAAAGAGCAAACTTAAACTACAAAGCAACTAATGAGAGTTATATAAATGAAGTTATTACCTGATGGTTCTCAGTTTGTTTTATCATCACCGCACTTTGTCAGTGCGCGCTGAGAGGGGCGGGGAGGAGGGACCGGGGCGGGGGGAGCGGGACATTTTTAACCAGAGTCTGGTTAATGCACCGGGCCCGCGGCTCACCGCGGGACATTTTTAACCAGAGTCTGGTTAATGCACCGGGCCCGCGGCTCACCGCGGCTCACCGCGGCTCACCGCGGCTCACCGCGGCTCACCGCGGGCAGTTCGGCTCTGGGCCGCGCGTATTCCGCGCGTAAGCCGTTGAGGGGGACACGTTACGCCCAGACGGAGACACCGGGACCGGAGTCGGTGCGTCTCAGAGGAGACGTGGCACCGGGACTGAGGCTCAGGATGTGCCCACGTCACTGGCCTCCGCTCGGACCGCACGGCCGCCCCCCCCCCCCCCTCCCAGGGGGAGGGGGCGGTGCTGAAAACGCGCGGAGCCTGCATAAACTAAGCCACACAGACCGATTTTCTGGGCACAAGAAAAAAAAAAAAAAAAAATCAGCGTGAGAACTGCCATGTGTGGCGTGTGTGCGTGTGAATACGTCGAATTGCGTGTGTCACACTCTCAAGCGTGAGCCTTGAGAGCCCTGTGTATTAGTATTGTGCATTAGCTTGTAGTAGCTATGCTAATTATAAGAGTGAGAGGTGAGAGAAAAAATACTTAATTACTTACTAGTGGAAGTAACAATGCCATGAAGCTGCCCAGAATAGTCCTACTACTGTTACTCAAGCTCTGTTGAGTTTGTGTATTGTCCTAATGGGAGCAAGAAGTTTCCCAGGTGTTCCCCAGTGTTGTGGACTATGGCAGTACAACAGAATTACTGAATCATGCATGCGTGTTGACCTTTGCACTATTTTAGTAAGTGTGTTATGGTGGCATTGGCACTGTGTGGCTACCACTGTTTTTTTTTTAACAGCAAGGACTTACAGAGCGCCGTGGAGACATGAATCTAATCACACCATTGAACATTTTAAAACTGCACTGACTGTGAAAGATTCATAATTAAGAAATGTTAATCTATCACTGTAAACACATATGTGATAAACCATTACTGTAGTAGGAAATATCACAAATCATATAGATAATAATGTATTCATATTTTTGTTTTGCTTGGAATGTGAATTATATGTGTTGACCTCTGTGGATAGTGGGAAGTAGGAAACTACCATAAGATGCAATATTATATGCTCTTAGTTAACTCCAGTTAACTGTAATACAAGGTGTTGGTTCATCAAAAATAGCAGCCATCAATTGGTGCTTATATCCCAAACCTTTTTGTTTTCTTTTTAGGAGAAGTTGACGATAAAGGGCCTGACCGACACCACCACCAAGATGTCCACCAATCAAACAGCAAACAACAAAATAAAGTAGTAGATACTGATATTTAACATTAAGAAAAATTAATTGACCTTTGCAAATCAGGATATACATAAAGTAATTGAGGCAACATAAGGTTGCATAGTCCTGAATTTTCATTATCTGCAGACTGAGTAGTTTTAATGAGTACACATGCGGAGCTCCACCCATTTGCTTTTTTACAGTATCCAAAATGGTCCAGTATTTAGACCTTTGAATGTGAGCTCTTGTTACATTGTGTTGTTGTGTGCAACTGGACATAAAGAAGAACCAGTTTCTAGAAGTATAGGTAAGATATCTAATGGGATGTGGGAACTACAGTTCATACCAGCATTTATTATTTAAAACAAACAAACAAAAAAAACTGTTATAATCCTAGTGTTTTGTCAGTGTTGTCAAAAGGAGGGTATGTGAACATTTCTTATATAATGAGCTGAAGTTCATTTCCATTTTGTTTCTTAATTTCAGTGCCATCTAGAAAATCACAGGTGTGGAAATCAAGTCTACACTGCTTCAACACATATTTGTTGCAACGGACACAGGTATTTTGCATATATCTATATTTAGACGCCAGAGAAATTTGAAAAACAAAAGAGACAGATTGGTTGAGATAGTTTCAGAGCTATTTCAGTGTAGTGAGCTCCTCCTAGGGCTGAATAGATATGCTAATACTAGACGCCAGAGAAATTCGAAAAACAATAGAGACATAGTAGTTGAGATAGTTTCAGAGCTATTTCAGTATAGTTAGCACCTCCCTGCAGCTAGATATAAACAGGGTCTAACCAGCACTAGAACCAGAACTGACGAAGCCTCTCGGATGAGCGGCGAAACGTTTTCGACCAAACAAACTTTGTCCAGCTGACAAATTGAATTTCTCCTTTTATTATCTATATTTATATAATAAAACACACACCCTTTTGAAAGTATGTGAAAGTGTAATTTTTCCATGGGCGGTAGTGTGGTGTGTCAGTGTCAGTGTCTGGGAAACACACAGACAGCCGAGGAATGTCTGTTCTATGAGAATACTCCCTGTGTAATAGCTTTTTTAGGGGAAAAAAGCAGAGAGACAGATGTGGGAGTAGCAAATATGCAGTTGTATATTTCATTGTAACTTGTCCATGCTAGCCACAATGAACATTATTCAAATTTTTTAGCTACCCAAAAGGGGAGAATATCCAGTGCTGTGGGACGGACGCTTATGACACTAAGAGTCCTAACTTGAAATGTTGCATGGGATCACTCTATAACGTGACATTAAAAGATGCTTTATGCTGTGGGTATAGACTGCAAAACAAAGAGGTACACACCTGTAAAACAATACAAATTTAAATCAATTTTCATCCTATATACAAATAAATTGTGTATATTACATAACATTTGATCATGCCACTCATTCTGTCACATTTGATTGACTCATCAGAAAACATGTTGCATTAGTGAGAGTAAACAGCTGCTGTACTCTACAAAGGAAGGACTGCAGTGCTGTGGTCATCTCTACTACAATACCTCTTTATGGTCCTGCTGCTTGGGGAAACTATCACCACAGCAACAACACCAAACCAGCACAAAAAAACAAACTCAAGGTATATGGTGTGAACAGTAACACATATTAATATATGTGTTATATATGTTTGAATATTTATATATCCACTTTTATAGGTTCCTCGCTTTTGTCCATAAATAATCAAGAGCGAAAGAAACTTTGCAAGAAGGGTATGTATATATGTGTATATATGTATATATAGATATATGTATACGTATATATTTATGTGCAAATATTTTTGTGCGCAGTCAGACTTGGAAAAGTGGAGAGTGTTTCATTGTGCAGCATTGTATTTAATAATGTGATGAAGATCTATGCCAAAGCGGGACGTGTTTATGTTGAACCCCAACATGTCATGGTCTCAAAGCATCCTGGGAACTGCATTTTGTCTGAACTCAAAACTGGAAAAGTGTATTTCTTTCGTGGAACTGAAGTTTTTGTCAACTTGGATCACAAGTCTGTTTATGAGGCTCTTTATTTCATTGTATCCATGTGTCAACTGTCACTGTGACACACCAAACTCTGGTGACAAAGGCTGAAATGCAAAAAAAGATATTTTGATTGCATCTATGACTTGAAGTTAACAACACATTAAGCTAACACCATGGAGTTACACTCAGTTTTGGTCTACTGTTAAGAAATGTTCTTATACCATTTGCTAAATTCAGCTACACATTATATATATTTTGCACCTTGTGATTGTTGACAGACATTTATCTAATGAGCCTAATGGCACATCTGATTGTATTGTATTTAAGTTTTATATATTTTATCAATAAAACTTGAAATATTTACACTAATATCATCAGTGGTACAATAACACTAATATCACATTTTTTACACGCACATATTAAGATAAACATTTGTGACAATACTGAGAGGCAATTTTACCTTAGGGAGATTCAGGGACACCGTGTGTTTGAGGCTCATAAAAATAAAGCAAAGATGTATTATTGAGTTGAAGATAAGGAGCAGCAGAGATGATTACTGTCATTTTGAAAGCCACACAGCTCTAGCACTACAGGCACAGAAGAAGGTTTAGTTGCTTTGAACTTGATTTAAGGAAAAACTTTAAATACATCATAGTTATTTAAGGGCTGCCAAAGTAGAGCTTATTGTATTGAAGATATGAAGAAAGAGTCTTGCTGGTGTCCGTCCCTCACCCCTGGCAGGGACAGTGCTCGCTTTTGCCTGCTGGGAGTACTTATTGCCCTCTACATGCTAGCTGGAGCAGCCGTCTTCTCTTTTTTGGAGAGACCATCTGAGCTTCAGGCCCATCGTCTTTGGACCAGCAGACTTGAAAGCTTCAGTGAAGAGCATAACATTAGCCATGCGGAGCTTAAGTCCATTTTATACCACTATGAAGAGGCCAGGACAGCCGGAATCAGAGCCCAGCAGGGAAGGGCGCTATGGGACTTCCCAGGAGCTTTCTATTTTGTGGGAACAGTAGTCTCCACCATTGGTGAGTGAGTAACATAGCAGTGCTTTTAGGGAAGAAAATGTATAAATCCTTTATGAAAAAAACTAAACTAAGCACGCAGACACATTTTCATCTAAATCAATATTTGCCTTACCATATGAGACACCAAGATAAAAAAAAAAAGGTTAGAGTAAAATCAATTTTACAAGCACCTTTATGTGTGTCTATCTACATGTGAATTATCTCAGTAGAAACTGTAATGTAACAACTGATCCATTTCATTTATAGAACACCACCATTCTTTCCGATTGTTGCATCAGGTTCTTACTATTTGGAATAAAAATGAAAACCAGATTGTACTGCTCAAATTAGTACATTTATCCACAGATTAAATCATCATCCCACATACCCAATTTCCATGTTCCCATCCACTTTATCAGTTATTCTTGTTAATACTATCTCTCTAATATTATATTGATGTTTATGAATCTAGAGTGTATACAAGGTATTAAACATGATGGATCTGCACAGAACCATCTGATTTCAATAGCCTCTTGTATCCATCTTTTGTATTTAGACTTAGACAAACTTTATTGATCCACAAGGAAAATTATTTGGATACAGTAGCTCATCACAATATAGTATATAATAGAGAGTAACAAAATAGATGGTATAGCAAAAAAGATAGCAAGAGACAGGTGTCAAATGAGGCATAATTATAAAAATAAATGTATATGTACAAGTCAAAATTAAATAGGAAAATAAGTAATAAAATATAAAACAAAATCACAGCTATATATAGGAAACAAGAAGAGCACTGCAATAATAGTGACTGACTTAGCATAGGGTTATCCGTTACCTCCCTTGCCTTTTTTATATGAGTGAAAAGGTTTACATAAATATACACCTACAGTTCAATATAAAAAAATTTTAAAAAAGGAAAAAGTACTAAGATTCTTCCATATTTATATATGGGTTAACCCTGTTTGAACAATAGTGGATGAGAAAATGTCATGTTTAGTTTTCTTTTCCAAAATAGGCTTTGGAGTGTCTGCCCCATCCACTGTCACAGGAAAGGTTATACTTGTTTTCTATGGTCTTCTGGGCTGTTCCACAACAATCCTCTTCTTCAACCTCTTTTTGGAGCGAATCATCACATTTTTAAGCGTGGCTATCCTCTGGTGCTGTAGAAGGAGGTCCCAGCATACCAGACTGCAAAACAGAAATAATGAAGATGATGAAAATAACTGGAAACCGTCAATACTTCAAGTGACCTTTGTACTACTCCTCGCTGTTTTACTGGTTGCTTGCTGTGCAGCTTCAGTCTATTCTGCCATGGAGGGCTGGAGCTACCTGGAGAGCTTGTACTTTTGTTTTGTAGCTTTCAGCACAGTGGGCTTTGGAGACTTTGTGAGTGGTCAACGGGAGCACCATGAAGACACCCGTGGGTACCAGGTGGTCAACTGTCTACTGATGCTACTGGGAGTTTGCTGCACCTACTCCCTGTTTAACGCCATATCAGTTATCATCAAACAGGGACTGAACTGGCTACTGAAATGTCTAGACATCATGTTCAACTGGGTCAAATATGCCAAATTCAGTAATGTCTTCAGGCTGTGTCAAAAAAGACTCAGCGTACAAAGACTTCATAGGTCAGAGCACAGAAAACCATGGGCTTTGGGGTTCCACAGGGATATTAGAAAGTGCTTTTGTAATGATGCAAAAGTGGAAACAGTATCTGGCAAAGATCAGGAAAACAGACATTTTTTTAAACAGCATGATGAAGATGAGAACGTGTTAAGTATTTGCACTAGACCAACTTAGATCCATGGTGTTCTGCTGCTGCTGCTGCTGGTGTTCAATGCCATATGGCCATCTCTGAGTAAAGACGATTGTGTTAGACCTATTTTCTTGCTTGAGAATTTAAAATACGTTGTTGTAAACACAACATGCGTAATGAAACTATTTTGACTTCTTTTCACTGTTTGTATTTGTATAAGAGGGTCAAGCCGCTTCATAAATTTACGCAGAGAAGCCAAGAAGGATTAGTTCAGAGTGAAATATATATCCTCCTGAGACCCGCCCATTCATTTGTGTCCTTTATAGTGGACGTCTTTTAAGTTTTGGGATAGACTCTAGTTTGTGGCTGCACTATGATAAAAAAAAATAAATTAATAAATTAATAATAATAACAATAATAATAATAATAATAATAATAATAATAATAATGCATATATATATATATATATATATATATATATATGCATATATATATATATATATATATATATAAAATACATAAACAAATCAAAAATATATAAAATACATAAATAAGTAAATAAATAAATAATACAGAAATATTTTAAATAAAACAAAATAAATAAATAAATAAATAATAAATTTAAAAAGAGTCTAAAACCTTTTTGAGGCGACTGTAAAACCGACCAAAAAAATGATTTTGTTAGGTTTAGGTTAGGTTAACTTGACATGGATTCAACACTATTACAGTCCATTACAGAGGACATGTTACAAAAATATGAATAAAAATAAAATCAACAAAATGTAAATGCTAAGGTGTTAATTTACCTCCAAATAGAAAATTAAAATAATAATAATAATAATAATAATAATAATTTAGATACACTTTTTTTCTTCAGGTCCCAGGAGGATATGGTAGTAAATAGTGGATATTAAGTAGGCCTATAGGCCAATTAAATTGATTCAAATATCCTGTAATTAGAAAATTAGTTGTTTCTTTAATTCTTCTTTTTATGTTCTTAGACTATACTCTAAATAATACTGAACTCAATAATACTGCACTAAACTACTTTTCGTTATGCATATGTTTACTGCTGCTGCTCTATATGAATGTCTCATGTATGTCACTACCTCACTGTAAATGCTACTGTTACCTGTGCAATAATCTGCTTCATAACCCACGTGCAATACGTATACTACTATATTATGTGCAATCTGGGAAATACTCTACTTACACCTTATTTAATCCTACCTGTACCTTTGTATTTTATTATATTTTATTACATATTTTTAATTATATTGTTTACCTTTTCCCCTGCACTTTTTGCAACACTTTTTTACCATGCACTATTATTGCATGCTATTAGTACTTCTTCTCCTTGTGTTGATGCTGCATATGACAAATAAACAATCTTGAATCTTGACATGACTGTTACCACACGAGATGCATATGAAATTAATATGATTATTTAAAATGATTATTACATGTAAATCATGAACCGTACAAATTTGCCAGTGAGGTCCATCAACGGTGCTGCTGTAGAGAGGGTGAGCAGCACCAAATTCCTGGGGGTGCACATCAGTGAGGACCTCTCTTGAACAGAGAACACTGCATCACTGGTAAAGAGGGCTCAGAAGCGCCTCTATTTCCTCCGCAAACTGAGGAGAGATGGAGCCCCCCCACCCATCATGACCACCTTCTACTGAGGCACCATCGAGAGCGTTCTGACCAGCTGCATCACTGTGTGGTACGGGAGCTGCACTGAACAGAACAGGAAAGCCCTGCAGCACATAGTGAATGCAGCTGGGAGGATCGCTGGTGTCTCTCTCCCCTCCCTCTTGGACATTTTTAACACCCGCCTCACCCACAGAGCGTCCAGCATTGTGGGTGACCCGAGCCACCTCACACAGCCTCTTCAGCCCCCCCCCCCCCCCATTTTACTACTGTTGTACTGTTGTTTACCACTGTTATTGCACATTTACTACTGGAATTTTACTACTGTTGTACTGTTGTTTACCACTGTTATTGCACTGGAATTACTAATGTTGCACATTTATTTTTTATCTTAACTTCAATGCACATTCTATTGCACATTACCATCTCACTGCTGTATCTTCCATTGCACATTTTTGATGCACACTGCACATTTTTGGACATCTGTAAATAGGTATTTATTTTATTATGTTGCACTGCTTTCAGATTTTAGATCTTAGATTTTAGTTTAGATTTAGATTTTTGTCTTAGATAGTGTTTTGTCTTTATATTGTATTTTGTACACTGTCTTTTTTGCACTACCTGGCCAGAGAGAAACGAAATTTTGATTCACTGACTGTATATTGAACACATATGGCAGAATTGACAATAAAGCTGACTTTGATCTTTGAGGTTTATAGCTAAAATAGAGCCGTGAAACCAGGTCGGAAGGATACAGGCACTAAGCAGTACGGAGAACACCCACCAATGCCCAGTGCTTTTACCACCCGGCGTCGCAGATCTTTAGCTCCTCTGCGGCAATACGCCGTTATTACACACATTATTTATCACATTTTACAAAATCCAAGAGAAATACTCTTAAATATAGTGTTTTTATATCTAATATAAAGTAGTGTTCTTCCTCACAGAGACTCTTCTTGGAGCCTGAAAAGCCAACAGGACAATGGTGAGTATAGAAGGCTATACCCACGTAGCCGTGAATAGCATAGCTCGTGCTGTCTTAGGAGATAACTGTAATGTCAGCATTCATGCGATTGTTTTTCCCCAAACCTTCTGTGAACCGTTTAGAGCACAATATAAAGACATAGGTCCAAAATGTAATTAAGGCCTGTGAGCTAATGCTATTGCATGTCAAAACGATGCGTTGCACAGTGATAGCGTGGCGTGATGGGAGTGCGTGGAATAATTCATAAGCCTCACTTTTAATATTTTGGCAACGTTGCTTTTTATTATTTTTAATCTAAAATTACCCCGTCGCTATTGTGCTCCAAAAAGCTTCCACCAAGGGAGGAGCCCGTCGAGCAGCGGTATGTTTCCTGTTAATGTCTTTCGAGTCATTTGGCTGGAAGAGGTGGACATGGGCAAATGTAATTATTATTTCGCCGTAGCGGTCGAGGTTAATATGTAAAAATACATAAACGGGTGTATGTGAGTTTGATAACGCTATCCCGGATCTCCACATGACAAAACAAATCAATCAATATGTACAAGGTAGACCTATAGTTAAGCTTACTGTGTGCGCACAAGGCACATATAAAGCATTTGCTTCTCAAATAAAATATGATCACTTTGGTTATGCCCATGATGACGTCTTGCGTCATAACGTTGAGCCGCATTCTGCTTGTTGAATGATCCTCTATCTACCCTTCCTCCAGACCCTCCCTTCCCCCCGCAGTGAACCAAACCATGCTCTGTGCAGCAGGCTGCCAGCTCCCGCAATGCACCCTCCAAAACACTTGAACACTCAAGGAAGACAGACCCGTGGAGCTCTCTTTACGGGAGGTTAATGCCTATGTTTATTGTTCATCCATTCATACACTTTAAAGAGTTGTACTCTAGCAGCCATCCCTGTCTGGCAACAGTTGGCAGGGCTCGCCTGATAATGCAGCATCTGACTGCTAAATACAAGAAGATTGTGGCTCTCATCCTCTGTGCTACATTGACGACCCTGTTCGCTTCTCACTAATTATAGCAGCCATGTGTATTCCTGGCTGTGAGTATTTATACCCTCCCTCTCCACACTTTCCCTGTCTGAGGCTGCCATGTGTGGAAGGACTCTTGAACAACCTGTGTGGGACTCAGCATAGTTGAAATGCTGTACACAATCACAAACTTGTGTTTGATCAAGCATCATCTTCTAATTTAACTGTTAATCATTAACACTATCATTTCTTTTAATTCAGGCAGATCAGCTGACTGAGGAGCAGATTGCTGGTAGGTTAATTGTCTTGCATCCACAGCAACATGTTTTTATTTATATAAAATGGTTACAAAACACTTGTATGCAATAGTGCACGGCATCCATTGTGTTTGTACTGTGCAGAGTTCAAGGAGGCCTTTTCACTCTTCGACAAAGATGGTGATGGCACCATCACCACAAAAGAGTTGGGGACAGTCATGCGCTCTCTTGGACAGAACCCCACTGAAGCGGAGCTGCAAGATATGATCAACGAGGTGGATGCTGATGGTGAGCAGCAAATCTCACTTCAGTATGCCCTAAGAGGCAGATGGTGGAAATGCTATGTTTTGGAGCATTCTGCTACATTATACCTTAACTAAATTCATATCTGTGTTGTTTCAATAGTCTAATCTTGTATCTCGTAGCATCTCCACAAAGTTAAATATGTTGTTATATGATACATACTGTTTGTCATGAGAAAGGAAGACAGATGAATGCACGATATCCATTTAATTTAAGACCATCCCAGGCTTTGGCAAAAGTTATGTGAACATTATTATTGTTAATATTTAATCTTTTTTCATCTCATTATGTTCTGTGATTAGGTAACGGTACTATTGATTTCCCTGAGTTTCTGACCATGATGGCAAGGAAGATGAAAGACACAGACAGTGAGGAGGAAATCAGAGAAGCTTTCCGAGTTTTTGACAAGGTAAAATAATCCTTTTCTGCTGACTTTGTTAATTTTCAAATATTAAATATCTGCAACTACTGCCCTGTTTTAAAGGATGGAAATGGTTACATCAGTGCAGCAGAGCTACGGCATGTCATGACCAACCTTGGAGAGAAGCTGACTGACGAAGAGGTGGACGAAATGATCCGTGAGGCTGACATCGATGGAGATGGTCAGGTCAATTATGAAGGTACAAGTTTTGATTTGGTAACTATTGGCATACATGCCAATGCCTCTATATTAAACTACTGGCCACATATGACATTTCTTTGCTCCTATACTTGCGTTTTTAATTACATATAAATATATTGTTGTCCATTGCATCTATTGCCCTGATTTACCAGAAATCGCAAGGCTAGGGGGTAGGTGAAAACAGATTTTCTGAACACTTGGGCCTCAAATGCAATAATTATTCAAACATGCATGAAACAATTGCAAAAACTGTGGGACAACCAAAATTAAGTGGTTAAAAATCAATTTGGCTGAGGAGTGGAGGAGCCTAAGTTTCAAGCATTGAATGACGCAGTGATTTTGCCCAAAATGTTCAGAACAAATGTCATGACATCAAGCCAAATCCTTAAGTATCAAAGGTTAGTTTTTTATCATTCATTTGAAGAGATTAAATGTGGAGTATCAACAGATGTCAAGATTGGTGTAATAATATATATAAAAAAATCTTCAAGACCCTATTCAACTGTGATGCATGACTTCTGTTGGCTGAACTTTTGAACTGTAACGCCCGGTGTACACTGACTGTAAGTATGGTGCGGTTCGGGTCCCACAAGACTTAGAAAGTCATTAAAACCATTGCGCCCTGCCACACTGACCTCTGACCTCTGCGTCCCACCACACTGACCTTGGTGGAGTGTGAGGCGCAGGTCTGCAGAAAGAATCCACAAGAAGTCTTATTTTTGTAGTGGTCCAGAGTGGCTTACAGGTTATTACACGTAAATTATCGCGTGAACACACTTTAAACTGCGTTGCTCTGGTGAAATATGCACCACAGTTGTCGTAGTTGGTGTAACAGGCAATCTGCAAGTAACCAGCTCAAAGTACGCACTTGCAGTCGGTGTAAATCTGGTGTAAGCATTTTGTTGTGGATTTTAATCAAGACTTTCTCATTTTCCAGAGTTTGTCCAAATGATGACCGCCAAGTGAGAAGAGCATTGGCATTTCTCTCCATGTTGCTTGTCCTCTCGAGATTGTCTTTTATATCAAAAAGGACCCCTAACATTTACAAGTTTAGTAATGTGCAGTTTATCTTTTACAGCTAATTTTAAGGTCTCTGTTTAGTAAACAACAGAATAGGGAAACAAATGGACCAAGTTTTAAGAGGGTTGGAGCCCTGTACTTCAGACCATGATTCTCCTGAATTATTTAGAGGAAATAGCAACTGAAAAGACAGAGAAAGTCCCAGGCCACAGTTCCTACAGAACAGCTGGTCATCCACCTCTTTGCAATATCAATACAGAATATAGACTTTGTTGCACCAGTGGCAGTAGTGATTATCCTCCTCCTAAATTGGGTTCTTGTACTCTTCTTGCATGCACCCTTTCTGTGGCAGTCTCTTGTCACGAGGTGGTTCGGAGCCCATCAGAACTAGTGGTCAGATTGTGTACACTCTGCAGGTATATACATTACTATATAGCTATATCTGTAAAATACATCTAACTATTGAGTGTTGCAAGAGCAAATATGTTTTAGGGTGTTTGTGGGTGCTCAGTTGAAAGTGAGCACTGTTTGGACAGACCCATATCTGCACAGTGCTGTCTGTCATTCCCTCTGTGGGATGTTTTCTGGCTTCTTGTTGAGCGTTGGGTTTTGGATGTTGCAGCACTAATTGGAGGCAGTTATGTGAATTGTGTCAGGGTGTTTGTTGTGGAAACAAACCAGGACTGCAGTTAATACTTTTGTTCTGCAAACAGATATCCTAATAATATAATATTGATGTACTTGCTTTATAACTGTGTTCTAAATATATTATCTATTCATGACAAACTTTGGTCACAATATATATCTTGATATATTAGTGTATTGTAAAGTTTGCCTGTTGTAGTAAAATAATACCTGTGATCAGTTTTTCTTTGTTTATGAAATGTGCCATAATCCTCAGAAATGTCTCAATATTCTGCAGGACCTGTAGTTAATTTAAATATTATAAATAAATCCAGTAAAATATTAATTTGCACTATGAGCTAAATGGATATTAATATGGTTTTGTCCTAAAATACTTTACTGTTGCTGTTGAGGTAACTCTTCATATTTTTATTTGAATTTTTTGTGTCCAAGTTTATTGTCAAGTGACTTTGTCTGCTTGCTGTTTATTTCTCATGAGAGCACATACTGTTTAATCTATTCTACTGTCCAGGGGTGATCTTTGGGCTATGCAGTAGAAATGGGGTTGCAGTGCAGTTCAGCATTACAGATATTGGCCATTATATTGTAAACCAAATGTTGGCTAGTAGGGTCACCGTACGGGAGGCTTTTCAGTCTTCACAATTTGAAAGTAAGTTATTAAGGACTGTTGTAAAGTTATGGCAGTGTATTTTTTCTATATGCACCAATAAACTGACCGAGCTTTACTTCACCTACGTATTTCTCCATCATGCTTAACCAAAAGTGCATGTCTTCAATACTCTGTTACAAGTGTTGCTTTGAAATGAATGAAAATAAATAAATTAAAGTGTGCTGAAAATTGATATTTCTGTATTGTATCTTATCGGTATTTTATCATGTGGAGTGTGACAGAGACTTTTTGAGTCAAGAACAGGTGAAGAAATGGAGAATGTGGCGAACAGAAGGATGGCATTTACGATAAATGAGAATTCAAGAGAACACTAAAAAGAAGCTACACAACTTGAATGTACAATAGGTAATTATTGGTATGTACAGTATATGGATAATAAATAGGAAGTCAAATTATTATTCAGTATCTCATGAAGGCTGCAGATACATGATGTGAACAGAGATCGAAACTGTCAATGAAGCCGGGCGTCCAGGGGCAATGAGACTGGTTGTCTTAACATACAATGGTCATAAGAGCTCCGCCAAGTGGTGTTCCAATTCCCCCAAAGCCCTCATGTCCTCCGTGTTCAAATCCTCCTTTTGGATTTTACCAAGGATACACGGGTGGATCCTTGGCCACCTTGGAGCACTGCAAATAAATAATAATAAATAAATACCAAATAAAATTAAAGCCGCTCGAGGCCGTCGCCCTGGTGTATATGCCCCCTCCAAGCCACTCTCTTCCCAACAGATGCCCAGATCAACAGCTCCTCCACCAGAAAAATTACACAGTGTACCTTTAAAATTGGATAATGTGACTAATTATAGAGAAATTAGGCCACAGGTCCAGTGACTTTTATGATCAAGAGCACTGTCAGACTAAGAATGTGCATGAAAACAGACCCTCCACCAGAAAAGTTACATAGTGTGCCTTTAAAATTCTAAAAAGTGAATGATTCTAGAGGCAAAAATATAAAAAGTAAGGCATAGGTCTCATTAACATTTGTGATAAGAAGCACGTTGGTGAATGTTCTGCATTTTCACTAATTGTCAAAGTATTTTTTTTTTTTCTCATCATAGTAAACTTTCTGCAGGTGGCGCTGTAGCACTGCTCATTGTGTTTGACATATCAATGGAATCAGGGCCATGCACGATCGGATTAAGCATGTGCAAGTAAGATATTTTTAACCATTTTTAGGGGGAGTCTTTGCACCCCTGCTGGCCAACCGTGAAAACTGCCCCATATCCGTAATATATTTTTCTGCTTGCAATCATGCATTGAATTTAATCCCTGATTTTGGTACAAATCCGATAATGCAGACGTTCCAGGTCTATGTTAGGGGGTGCTATAGTGTTCACTTTTATTATTTTTCATATTTCGTTACAATCAGGATCACGCAATTGTGATTTGAATTTGAGCTCTCTAGGCCAATGCCTGTGGCCGTGAGAGGTCATCAAAGAAACAGAAAATGAAGGTATTTTTCACAAGGGCAAGGAGTGCCCTAAAACAGGGTTTCCCAACCAGGGGTACAAGTACCCCTAGGGGTACGCGAGCGCATTGCAGGGGGTACTTGGCAGTGTCGCTGCTAGGCGCAGGGGGAGATTATTTTGATTTTTTAAATTGTAATTTGAGTAAATTTGAGTTAAAGAAAAAAGCGGAAATGCCTGAGAATTAAATTTTCAAATTAAGGAGATGAAATAAAATGATCTTCATTTAATAATCCGTTGTGTCATGTTCTACTTTTTGAGAATTATCCACACATATGAGTCAGGGGGCACTCGAGGTATGACAAAAAAGGCCCAGGGGGTACACAAGACAAAAAAGGTTGGGAAACACTGCCCTAAAATATGGATGACTATTGTGAACCCATGCCTCTAATGTGACATGTCAAATCTGAGCTCATTTGGACCAAAAACCAATTACTTGAATCTTTTTTTTTTTTTTTTTTGCACACACGCAACTCAAAACGGCGGCAAATTTTTAATCCAATATGGATGACTTCGTGTTCATCATAGGGCAGCACAATGATCTTTTGCTTGTCTCCTGGAGTTCTGTCACTGTTTCGAATTTTGTGAGTTTTTGCCTAAATATGCATCTCAGCCTTTGCCTGGAAAAATCCAGACTCATCACTGTGCCAGCGGTGGATATGGATCTGTATAACAAATACAGAGAGATATCCTTCTGGATTTTCAGGCAACAAATACGGAGAGATATCCTTGTGGATTTCCAGGTAATCTCAGCCTCCCATTCATTTCAAAATTTGAAATTTCCAGGGGCGCTGTTGAGTGGGGTCGTTTCAGCCATTGTCCATTTTATCAAAATTTTTGCCAGGTCGGTTGATTCTTTACCCCCAGGTGAGACTTTTCGTCGACGTTTAGGGCCTCAAAATCGCGATCCTTTGCAAGGAAATAAATAAATACATACATGTATTATAATAATAACAACAACAAGAACAACAACCACAACAAGAAAACGGTGAAGAACAATAGCCCTCACCAGTTACTTCGTTACTGTCTTGGGCCAATAAAACTCATTACACAATAAAAACAAGTAAATATTTTGCTATTTTAGCCACATTGCTGCAAATAACACATTATCAAATGAACGAATTAAATCAGGACAATTGCAGCAGATTCTATTGATTGGGGGAAAAAATTAGCTTATCGTCCGATAATGTTTCAGTCTGTGCAATTATTTCTTTAGGCGAATTATCAGCCTTCATTATTCACACGTTTTAACGCATGTGGACACATAAAAACTTATCACGGTTTGATCTAGTTTGATCTATCAGGGTTTGATCTGGTCACGTGACACGGTGCAGTCGCTCTCTCCGGAGGTGAAGTGTCTTGCCTAATCACACAACGACAGTTTTAGCCACTGGTGCCCCACTAGAACCTGGTGCTTCCAGCGGTCTTCCTTCCAAGTACTACCCAGGCCCGGCCTTGCTTAGCGTCTGAGATCTGACGAGATCAGGCTTGCTGTACCATGCTCTATTGCAACAAATATCTGCAGTTCCACAATAATTTTTGCCTGCTTCCCGTCTGTATTAAAAAAAATATTGGGGTATAGATAGATTGCAGTGATGTCATCTCAAACCCAGCAATAAAATCTCTTCTTTATACAGTAACTTTATACAGGACACTTGGCTCTGCTTTGGAGGACACGACTCCAGAGGAATGCTACAAAGTGGTCTTTGAAAAAAGGATCCCTCTCTGACGCTGAAGCTCCAGTAAACCACATCCGCTCTACTGTGCGGGCTTTTTTTTTTTTTTTTTTTTTTTAACATATGATGAGCTTTCAACTTTGAAACACTAGAGGGAGCCATGTCACCTGAGCTGTGGTAGTACGCCATGTCGTTCATATGGTAACCTGTTTTTTTTTTTTACATTGCATGCAGTGCACCTAACGGTATGGTTTAACAAAAATATTTAGGTGGCCTGTATGAATAAAATCTTTAACAGTATCTCGACATTTAAGTCCCAGAAACAAGTTTGAGTTTTGAATCTGAGCGTGACATTCTGTTTCCTCCCAGTCTTCTTACTTTGCATTGGGACACAACTTCATGTGCTCATTTGTATATACAGCAACACACATCTCTTATGCAAGACCTAGAGTTTCCCATTGTGTTGCCTTCATAGTCATAGTCAAACAAACAAACAAGCTATGTATACAGCAAAACCTTTTCTTTACTGAGGCATACTATTTTAATAAAAGATTTGCAGCCACGTGCAGCTTATATATAGTCTCTGGCAGTAACCAGGAAACCGTTTTAAGTCGAAGCCTAGTAAAACAGAATTCATAAATTCTAATTTGGGTTATAATGGCATTAAGAGCACAAGCTGCTATTCAAGGATAATATGTTTTAATATTAGATTTCAGAAGAGCCAACCATACAAATGATGCTCCTGGATCAGTACTAGAAAGTGATAAAGATCTGCAGGTAGATTCAGAAAGGGAAAATCCCTCCTGCTTTCAGTACTTGTGTTGAACATTATTGTTAAATCAATGCACTTTGGATGTTAACATCATAAGGAATGAGCCTATTAGAAGAATTAAGGAGGATTTGTTAGTCTACTCCTTTGTAAATAATCACACTCTGTCTCATGGCAGTAAACATGAGGCAAGACATGTGCTAAACTTTGAAGATGTTTTTGTGAGTATGAGGAATGGCAACTGAAACACAGGTTTGTGTACATATATATATATATATATATATATATATATATATATATATATATATATATATATATATATATATATAGGTGCAGAGAGATCTGGGCGGCAGCCGAAGGCAGGGGCCTCGGCGACCAGATCTCCGGACATGGAGACTAGCTCTGGGGACATGGAATGTCACCTCGCTGGGGGGAAGGAGCCTGAGCTCGTGCGGGAGGTTGAGCGCTATCGACTAGATATAGTCGGCCTCACCTCCACGCACAGCCTGGGCTCTGGAACCCAACTCCTTGAAGGGGGCTGGACTCTCCATTTCTCTGGCGTTGCCCGCGGGGGAACGGCGGCGGGCCGGTGTGGGCCTACTCATTGCCCCACGGCTCAGCCGCTGTGTGTTGGAGTTCACCCCGGTGAACGAGAGGGTCGCGTCCCTGCGCCTTCGGGTCAGGGACAGGTCTCTTACTGCTGTGTCGGCCTACGGGCCGAACAGCAGTGCGGAGTACCCGGCCTTCTTGGAGTGCCTGGGAGGGGTACTGGACAGTGCACCGACCGGGGACTCCGTTGTTCTCCTGGGGGACTTCAACGCCCACGTGGGCAACGACAGTGACACCTGGAGAGGGGTGATTGGGAGGAACGGCCTCCCTGATCTGAACCCGAGTGGTGTTCTGTTATTGGACTTCTGTGCTAGCCACAGTTTGTCCATAACGAACACCATGTTCGAGCACAAGGGTGTCCATCAGTGCACGTGGCACCAGGACACTTAGGACGGAGGTCGATGATCGACTTTGTTGTCGTGTCATCTGACCTCCGGCCGCGTGTCTTGGACACTCGGGTGAAGAGAGGGGCAGAGCTGTCAACCGATCACCACCTGGTGGTGAGTTGGGTCTGCTGGCAGGGGAGGAAGCCGGAAAGACCTGGCAGGCCCAAGCGCGTAGTGAAGGTCTGTTGGGAACGTCTGGCAGAGCCCTCTGTCAGGGGCACCTTCAACTCGCACCTCCGGGAGAGCTTCTCCCAGATTCCGGGGGAGGCTGGGGACATAGAGTCCGAATGGGCTCTGTTCTCGGCCTCTATTGTCGATGCGGCCGCCCGTAGCTGTGGTCGTAAGGCCTGTGGTGCCTGTCGCGGCGGCAATCCCCGAACCCGGTGGTGGACACCGGAAGTAAGGGATGCCGTCAGGCTGAAGAAGGAGTCCTATCGGGCCTTGTTGGCTCGTGGGACTCCGGAGGCAGCCGACGGGTACCGGCGGGCTAAGCGTGCTGCAGCCCGGGCGGTGGCAGAGGCAAAAACTCGGAGTTGGGAGGAGTTCGGAGAGGCCATGGAGGAGGACTATCGGACGGCCTCAAAGAAATTCTGGCAAACCGTCCGGCGCCTCAGGAGGGGGAAGCAGTGCTCCACAAACACTGCTTTACAGTGTGGGTGGGGAGCTGTTGACCTCGACTGGGGATGTTGTCGGACGGTGGAAGGAGTACTTTGAGGATCTCCTCAATCCCGCCGTCATGTCTTCCGAGGAGGAAGCAGAGGCTGGGGACTCGGGGTCGGACTCACTCATCACCCTGGCTGAAGTCACTGAGGTGGTTGGAAAGCTCCTCGGTGGCAAGGCCCCGGGGGTGGATGAGATCCGCCCTGAGTATCTCAAGTCGCTGGATGTTGTAGGGCTGTCTTGGCTGACACGTCTCTGCAACATCGCGTGGCGGTCGGGGACAGTACCTCTGGAATGGCAGACCGGGGTGGTGGTCCCTCTGTTTAAGAAGGGGGACCGGAGGGTGTGTTCCAACTATCGGGGAATCACACTCCTCAGCCTTCCCGGTAAGGTCTATTCCAGGGTGCTGGAGAGGAGAATTCGGCCGATAGTCGAACCTCGGATTCAGGAGGAGCAGTGTGGTTTTCGTCCCGGCCGGGGAACACTGGACCAGCTCTATACTCTCCATCGGGTGCTCGAGGGTGCATGGGAGTTTGCCCAACCAGTCCACATGTGCCTTTGTGGATCTGGAGAAGGCATTCGACCGTGTCCCTCGTGGGGTCCTGTGGAGGGTGCTCTGGGGGAGTACGGGGTTCGGGGCCCTTGTTAAGGGCTGTTCGATCCCTGTATGACCGGAGCAGGAGCTGTGTTCGCATTGCCGGTAGTAAGTCGGACCTGTTTCCGGTGCATGTTGGACTCCGCCAGGGCTGCCCTTTGTCACCGGTTCTGTTCATTATATTTATGGACAGAATTTCTAGGCGCAGTCAGGGGCCGGAGGGGATCCGGTTTGGGAACCACAGGATCTCATCTCTGCTGTTTGCGGATGATGTTGTCCTGATGGCTTCATCAAACCGGGACCTCCAATGTGCACTGGGGCGGTTCGCAGCCGAGTGTGAAGCGGCTGGGATGAAGATCAGCTCCTCCAAATCCGAGGCCATGGTTCTCGACCGGAAAAAGGTGGTTTGCCCTCTCTGGGTGGGTGGAGAGTCCTTGCCTCAAGTGGAGGAGTTCAAGTATCTCGGGGTCTTGTTCACGAGTGAGGGGAGGATGGAGC
>JAVJIX010000054.1:37500-47500 GCA_036785185.1 Paratrypauchen microcephalus
TACTACATACACCTTCTGTCTTCTCCACAACATTTGAACTGATCATAGTCAGCCCAGTATTATTATCATTCAGGTTTGTCTGGTCTGTTTTAAAAGGTCAAAATCTGTGGATTCAAGCAGGTGAACAAGATGTTGACCTCTGTTTTATTCTATATAGACTAGATTTCATGTAACATTAAGGAGCTTTTGACTTTTCAACAGGGTGGTTTTGAAAATTAAAAGAGGAAGAAACTTTGCTGACCTGCTAAAGAGTAAGCTACTACCCTATTGCAAAATGGAAAGCGACGCATAGGTTAATGTAGGCTACAGAATGTAAAAACAGATGCATTTGGACTTATTTTTGCTACATTTGTTTATATAAAAATAAAAAGTAATATTGAAGTATTTGGCAGTTACTTACGTGCAGTAGATCATCACAAAACAACCAACAAAGCAAAAACCGTGGGTACTTCAGCGCCTTGCAGGTAAATGGACACGAGACCTGAGGTCCAGACCATAGACTGTCCATGGTCCAAATGCACTGATGGTTCTCCTCTTTTCTCGACTGAGCTGAGCTGGAAAGCAAAGGCTGCATGAAATATAAACTGACTGAGACTTTAAACCACCTTCTATATCAATCAAGGTGAGTACTGAGCCAAAAGAAACCACTTACAATAACTAATGATGTGGGCTGGACCATGGCTATGGAAAATAGTCTTAACATTTTCAATACAAACTTAGGCTACCACTCATTTAGAGCAAAGGTTATTTTCGATCAGATTTAATGCTCTTTTGGATTAATTATTCTTTTCATTGCTTTTTGAATGTTGATTTTTTTTTTTAATAAATCATATTTCGGGTTTTAACATTTGTAGAGAAGTGCATTTCTGTTATTCGTGTATCAGCAGCAGGCCTATCGTGTTTTACCATGAAAACTCTTCTGTTGTGTTTATTTGTGATGGGAGGTACTAGAGTGGATGAAAAAAGCAGAAGAGGAGGAGATAGTGTGAGAGGATCCTGTACACCATTCTCTGTCCGCCTCAGACACGGGGGAGGGTTTGAGTCCGCGACACATTCAACCTAATCACATTTTATTTTTTGTTTGACAACACGCGGTGCGATAAAACAGTTGGCTGAATTGAATGTGTTTTGGAGAGTAAATTTAAGGTAAGCAATTATAGCCTAATTGATACATTAAAATGTTTTGGTAACCTACGTTAAGCTTCTTGAATTTGGTTAACTGTAAATACAAGTTATCTTCATTTCTTCCTAATTTATTGCTACAGTAGACGTAGGTTTCAGCCTCGTTTGTGTACATTTGGCAGTTGATATGCAAGCATTAGTGGGCTTACATTTTAAATTACTTTAACTTTTACTTACAAGGTACAGGGCTGATTTTTTACTTTAAGATGAGGATTTAAAGTGAGCGTTTTCTACCACAGCGGTCTCCAACCTGAGCTACCGTAACACAACAAAAATGTCAGAGATACACATTTTAGCCATGGCAAGTCTCAGATGGGGTACGGTTAGATGCCTTTAAAGGGACAGTGTGTAAGATTTTTACCTGTTAATTACTGAAATTGAAGATACCCATTCAAAAATACATTGTTTTCCAAGCCTTTTCACTTCCATCATGAAATCAAAGTATTCTTTTGGACTTAGATATAGTCACATAAAAGGGGGATCTTCCCCATATAGAGGCAGCCATTTTGAATACGAGAGCCGCAGAAGGACATTTGGGCTCATCCTTCGCCTCGGCTCCTGCTAACAGCTGCACAGCCGCGCTGCTTATGGGTCCCCCCTTCCCCCCTCCCCTTCCCCTTCTCTCCTTCGGTCCTCTGCTCCCATATGCAGCCAGGAGCGAAGGAAGGAGAGAAGGGGAAGGGGAGGGGGGGGGGGGGGAGCATGCTGCCGGATCACACATCGTAATGGATATAACACGTATTTTGGACTAAATTGTTTTACTGGATTTTATTCGCTGGATCCTTATGGACAGATTGAGACCAAGTTTATGATGAAATACAGAGTTTGACCTGTGCAAAGCCTTCAAAGGTAAGCTAAGTAAGCTAAGTTTTGTGCTTTTCTGTATAAAAGCCCCATGTGCTCGGGGAGTGATTGTTTTGCAGGGAAATGAATTGCATAGTCAAAAAGAGGAGACTGTAAGGTTTCATTTGATGTGTAGATTGTCATGAATCATGATCGGGATTGTGTGTTTTCATGCGAAAAGAAAAAAAAAAAGTGAACGGGGGACCGCGGTTTATGTATACAGCGGTGCGCGGTTCGTGCGCGGGCACGCGAGATTTCGGCGGTACGTCGCGCCCGGGTGACCCTCGAGGTCTGCCGTAGCCAAAAGAGGAAGTGGAATAGCTAGTAACCACCTATGCGCCACGAATCCTACACACTGTCCCTTTAAAACTTAACAATTTTCCAGTTATTAGTGTACAAGTTAGGCATCAAAATGATACATGTACAACATTTTTAAAATCAAATTTTAGTTATTCAGCACATTACGCAAAATTCTGAAATCCCTTTGGAAGGGGGGTGGAGAGCTCCTGAGCTATAGGTTGGAGACTCATTTGTAGCCAGTATACACATGGTAACACTGAGATAGGCTACTGTATGATTCTGTAAAGAGGAACACTAAAAAATTGCATGTGAAGATCTCATGAAGCCTCATATTTCCTTCTGGTCCCCTCCAGGTATTAAGAAGATGTGTTAGCTTCATCATGGATCTACATCTTGCCTCCTTCTCAATGTTAGTATCCCGGTCAGGCAGGTCAAATTCTCTTGTCTGGATATGCTTTACTAAGACCTCACTGATCCTTCGTGTTCAGGTTTGACATATTTTGAAGCATGATTTCAAACCGATCATGTCACATCATCAGCAGCAACATCACCCTCATTGTGAGCAAGGATGGCAATCCTTCAACCAGCATTGCCATGTTTTTGGCTGGTGTTGTGGGAAACCTGCTAGCTCTGTTTATACTCGTGGTCCATCAGAAGAAGCAGCAGGCCCGATCTTCAGTCTTTTGTATTCTGGTCACCGGATTGGCCCTCACAGATCTGCTAGGAACTTGTCTCCTCAGCCCACCTGTGTTCATTTGCTACGCCCGCAAGATGTCACTCATTGGTCTGGGAGAAGAAAGACTGTGTAACCTTTTTGGTTTTGCCATGAGTTTCTTTGGACTGGCACCCACCCTCATCTTATGTGCCATGGCTGTGGAGCGCTGCCTTGCCATAAGTCACCCATACTTTTACTCTGTCCACATACGGCCCAGGTTTGCCAAATTTGTACTTTTATTTATATACTTGTTCTCGTTTACTTTCTGTTTGTTGCCATACACTGGTTTGGGTAAATTTCGACAGTACTGCCCCGGGACATGGTGCTTTATTGATATGGATGCGACAGAGGACAACAGCTTAGTTCTGGTGTTTTCTTTGTCTTATTCCTCTCTCATGGCACTGCTGATCATCGCGGTATTTTTGTGCAATGGATCTGTGATTGTGAGCCTGTGTAAGATGCACAGAAATCACGCAAAGAGACGAGGATCTGTGGTATCAACAGGAAGGCGAAGGAGGATGAGCCTGGCCTGGTTTGGACAGGGGGAAGAAGAAATAGATCACCTGGTTCTCCTTGCTCTCATCACTCTCATCTTTGCTGTCTGCTCTTTGCCACTAACTGTAAGTACTTTCAATAATATAGTACATTATGTACAGTGTGCATTTAAGTTGCATGATGCATCTCCACTTCCAACTTAATATGACTAATGAGAATAATTGAAAAGGGATAGATAAAGTGATACTAGTCTAGAGCGTCTTCTTCAGGAATGCATTTTAATTTACCCAAGTACAGTCAATGTCTAATGGCTGCCTTAGGCTATAATTTACCTTTTGTTGTTTGGGATCCAGATTACACTCTTCCCCAATACTTCAAGAGGATGTGAGTCTGGTCATCCTGTAATCTGTGACAGAGGGAGAGGTGCCCCTCTCTATGGAGAATACAGAGACATCATTCAGTTATGGTACAGTACTATATCTAATGTAAAACAATACCCCCACATTGCCCAACTTGTGGAATATTTTGAAAGATCTAAGGAAATTGACACCCTTATGTGTAAAGACTTTCACTTCTTCAAAATAACACTCTCCTAAAAATCAAAATCAAAAAATGTCATTGCTTTCTGACCATGCTATATTTGCATACCATTCCTACCAGGGAATGCCTAATAATACAAATCCTTTGCATAACCTATTGTACACAGTTGTTTGCTTTGGTATGTGGTATCAGACTCTCCTTAATGCTGAATACTGCAGGGCCCATTAAAAAGGTGTGTCTGCCTGAAACACAACTGTCTGTACCACACTAGGCATTTGGACTCTATGTTTACCATACAAGGGTTAAGGATATGCGTCACAAAAACTAATATCTTGACATAATTTCATTATACGATAATCTTATTTTTACAATCTAGCTCAAAATACACCTGCAAAATTCTTGGTTCAGTTCTTACAAAATTAAACCCTGTAGAATTAAACCCTGAGATATACTTTATACAGTGGTACCTCACCTTACGAATGACCCAACAAACGAAAATTTCAAGTTACGAAACGCCTTCACGGTAAATTTTGGTCTCTAGATACGAAAGAAAATTCAAGTTACGAAACGCGAAATCTCAAAAATTCAAATAATGCGCGCTCAGCCACACACATTATACGCTTTTCTCAGACTGGATTTAAACTTTTCTCACATTTGTCTCTCGTTTAAACACTCAAACTTTCATAGATTTTCAACAAAATGTATTAATAGCGAAGTGTGGGGGGAAGGAGAAGGGGGGAGAAAACTGCGCTCTGACACGTGTGTGATAGCGGCATGAGTGACAGCTGACCCGGCGCGGGGGCTGCCAGCAGGTCTAGACCTGGACTAAACCAGGACTAAACCTGGACTAAACCTGGACTAAACCTGGACCCCTCATGGTTAAAAGTTGCGAAATGTCTAAACTGAGCATTTGCGATCCTTTTCTGCGTTAGAAAAAATCGGAGCTCAAACGGGCGAGTTTGAACAAGGCACCTTATTGACGTCAGATCGAAAAAAGAAATGCAAATGCAGTTCCACCCCCGTCTGTCTGTACTCAGCGTCTCTGTAAATCACACCCAGAGAGTTTGGACTGCGAATGCGCTAGGCAATGCGAAATGCGTTTTTTTATTTGCCTGGAGGCACGTCCGAGTGTTTCTAGGCTCGGAAGTCCTTTATCTGAGCCTCTGGACCTTTGAACAGCAGTGGTTTAATTTTATTTTCTGTGGAAATGTGTTTATTTTTCAATGGAACGCTTCAAATCTCTCCCCCCGTGCAAAAACACGGAAATGGATCAGAGCGGACAGCGGAGAGCGGAGAGTTTGGCCACGCCCCCACCCTCTACTATAGGCCATCTCTTTTCTCCTCATTTGCATTCAAGCAACAACACCCATTATGGACTGTTCAGAGAGAGAAAAAATACTCTTTCTCATTTTATCGCTGTTTCTCATGCACTGAGTGTTGATTTTGAAGAAGGATTCATTTACAGTATTAGGGAACCATTAAGGAGCCATATAAAAGCATCAAGAAGTACCATGTCATGGGATCTTTAATACATTTTGTTGAAAATCTATGAAAGTTTGAGTGTTTAAACGAGAGACAAATGTGAGAAAAGTTTAAATCCAGTCTGAGAAACCAATCAGGACGCAGAACACAATGTTACACTATAAAAAAAGTTACACTATAAAAAAAAAACTTGGATCGGGGCCTTGGAACGAATCAGGCTTTTTCCATTGAACTAGCTACTCAACTTATGAATTTTTCACGTTACGAAACCACTTCTGGAACGAATTAGTACCACTGTATTCCAATTCTCCAAAACACCAATTATGATGTTATCATTTTTTAAAAATTGTCTCCCATCTCTATTCTCACCTGTTATCACAAATGTCATGTTAGTGTGATCATAAAATATATTAAGTACAGATAGTTCTCATACACTAGTCTATTCGTGGATGTTTTATGGTTGAGACTGTGGTTGTGATAGTTCTTGCATCACTTATGTATCTTTGATTTTGAGCAACTACTTCTCCTCTCTAGGCACACAACTTTGCTGGACTTGCTTCAAAAAAGTGTGTTTTCAAAGATACAAGATACAAGTACTTGAAATGCCCATCACATTTGCTACAGTCTTGGATTAGGGAAGTTACCTTCATATGTGTATGCTCGATGTGTGGTTGGAACCGAAAGTGCTGAGTGCAGTGCAAGTGGTTTTCTACCGTTACCATCTTCATGTTGAATTCAAACCCTCCTCTCTCATATTTTTGGTAAATAAAAGAAACAATAGCACACAATAGCTTCCCATTCAAACACAACTGAGCCTATTCAAACAGGTTTTAAAAAGGGGAAATATAATATACCCTTTTAGCCTCACTGGAGAGGGTTGGGTCCCTTTCAAGGCTTAAAAAAATAAATCTTTGCTTACACTTTTTAAAAACAATTGAATTACACAATAGAAGAGGCACCTGTTAGAAGTTATACAGTGTTCCAAACTGTACCTAATTTCCTTGACTTGCTCTGTTTCTAGTTCAGCAAGTTCACTTTTCACTGTGTAATCAGCAAAGTGTTGAAAGACATGCATTGTCTGTCTTGTAGCTGTACGTTTTTGCGACTCTCTAAGTGAAGCTCTGACATAGAAGAATTTATTTGATGTCATGATGGGTTTATAAATGATAATTGCTCCACTGAGCGACATCATAAAGTGTACACATTGTATTGATGATTGCTGTCAATATTCTTCTTTGCTGTCTTTCCCATGGGAAGTGCATAAGCTGCGGAGAACACATATTTAACTGAGCAATATTGGGATCAATCGGATTATATGCATCATGTGCTATTTTTAACGGATTACATATTGTGGATATTATGTTATGGTAGCCTATTTGTAAGGTTATTTCATCATGGGATACAGCACAGGCTGTAATGTTAGCTTAGCGATTAGAGGTATTAGCCAATGTGTCTGTATCTTAGTCATAAGATTAACGACAAGGTTGTTGCTGTAAATGAGAATTTGTTCTCAATCTAATTACCTGGATTAAAGGTTAAATAAAATTAAAATTATCTTTTTAATAAAATAAAAAGTTTATTTTAAGCTTATCCCAATCCCAATTCCCAATTTTTCTGATGGGAATAGAGAGATATATGTAATCAATTTACTTACTTAACTGTCACCTATTTTCACACATCTCTCAGCGCTCTGAATTCAGTTATACACATTCATCAGTTTGGAAAGACTTGATGAAATCAATCAGAATGTTCAAACAAATACATTGAGCTGATTTGGTGAAGCGTCACAACTGTTTATATAAATAGACATAGCTAACACACAAGCTGCAGCTTTCCTAACAGGAAGTTAGCATGGGGGCGCTTCCAGCTCCTTCTGACCCTAGCTCCAATTGACTTACATTGGAACATTGTCACTCCTCGAGCTGCTCTCCAACCTTGTCATTTTGGTCTTAAAATATTTCTATTAACCCTCTTTACATGATCCTGGTGTTTTATTTCGCCATTTTGTCTCTTAATTAATTCATATTGCTAATACAGAGCCTGGCCCCAAATTCACTTCTGTAACTGCTAGCATCACGAGCTTCATTATAGGTGACGTCACACTCCCACTTCTTTATACAGTATATGGTCACAACAGCAGAACAACATTTTCAAAGAACATAGTTCTGAAGTACATCTGGTGTCATGTGGACATGTTTGGATAGTTTGAGCGCTTGAACTTTGACGTCCGCCCAAACCAGAATGCGGAATTTGCGAGAATTCATCTTGCAGTGCAAGGTTAGTTGAGACGGTGTATGTTAATGAACAAACTGCAGAGGGCTCATTTCCATTGATTGTTTTACAGTGGTGTTGCATATTTTTATTGTAAGAGCAGTGTTCAAACAGTTCACACAGTCTGGAAATCCCCCAGCAGCAGGCCTGGTCATATCCCAAAGGTTACACTAAAATTATGTGAAGGGGATATTTGGGGATAATACGTGATATTTTGGCTGTATCCATGGTTTTCCCCATCTAGACTGAATTATTCCCCATGAGCCGTAAAGTGGAAAGCCCTGAATCCAGACCTATCCCATCTGACTCAGAACTGTAGCCCACTAATTACAACCAGAGATGTTCAAAGCTTTAATGTAAAATTAAACATATAGCATTGTCATTGAAACAGGTTGCTTTAACCCCTTGTCCCAAGAAATGTAAGAAGACAGGTTTGAAATGAGAGCCATCTTTGTCTAATGAAAATTAGTGCTCCAGGTGTTGCTGCCAGATAACTCTATTATGTTGGGTAAAATGATGCTCTCTAATAAGCTGTTGGCTTTGTGCCTTCAACAATAGGGACTCCCTCTGAGTAAACAAGAAGTGACATTATGTTCAGTCCACAACAATGTTAATGTACAAGACCGGTTTTAAAGGTCCCATGACATGGTACTTCTTGATGCTTTTATGTGGTGCCTTAATGGTTCCCTAATACAGTAAATGAATCCTTCTTCAAAATCAACACTCAGTGCATGAGAAAGACACATGTACACAGTCAGAGTCAAAAAATAACTCTCTGAACACCTAATTCTGGGCGTTGTTGCTTGAATGTAAATGAGAAGGACAGAGATAGGTGAGAGCTGCGGGTGGGGGGGGCCAAACTCTCCACGCTTTCCTGGATTAGCGCTCCGCTGTGCTCTGTGACCCACTTCTGCGTGTGTAAGCGCGGAGGAAGAAAGGAGAGGCATTTCAATGAAAAAAATACATTTTCACAGAAAACAAAATTAAACCACTGCTGTTTCAGAGGTCCACAGGCTCAGATAAAGGACTTTCGAGCCTAGAAACACTCGCACATGCCTCCAGGCAAATAAAAAAACGCATTTCGCATTGCGTAGCTCCTTCGCGGTCCAAACTCTCTGGGCGTGATTTACAGAGACGGTGGGTAGACATCCAGACGGGAGGTGGAGCTGCATTTTTCGATGTGACGTCACATAGTTGCCTTGTTCAGAATCGCCCGTTTGAGCTGTGTTTTTTTTTCTAACGCAGAAAAGGACCGCAAATGCTCAGTTTAGACATTTCGCAACTTTTAGCCATGGGGGGGGGGCTAAACAGGGTAGGGGAGCTCACATTAACGTTCAAAAACCTCAGAAAGTGAAAATTTCATGCCATGGGGCCTTTAAGACAGGCTCATTATTTATTGAATTAATTGAATGTGTTATTGAAGTGTACAAAGGACATGGCCTGGCCTGGTGCTGAAAGGATTGTAGGTGGAAGTGACAGAGAGGAAAGACATGCTTCAGCTGTAAGAAATCAGATCACCTGTGCAATAATGTATCTGCAGCCTGTCTATAGATTTCTTTTTGTCAAATGTGTGTGGTGTGAATAACATTTGGGGTTTGTAGATTTCCTAGAAACTTACATCAATATCCTGTTCAAACTCATGTATTATGCATTTGAGTTGAAGAACGATGGTCTCCTTCCAGTCACAAGGCAAACCACATGTTTTCTCTGAAACTGCTTGGCTTAATCAGTCAGTGGAGAGGGGAAATCATGCATTTCTATTATGGTTGGTGTTGTAGAGAAGCAATGGGATATGCTATGCAGTTATTTGTGAGCAAGTGATTGTGTGTAATAAAATGTTTATATCAAGCTGTCTCTTAATAGATCAAGTATCAAATAATAAAAAAGCAATGATCCACTCATCAAAAGGTTAGAGGTGAGGCTATGGGATTTATAATCAATCTAACTCATCAGTTTATTACTGATATCACACTAGTACAATTTTTAACCATTTACAAATATAGTCCCCATGAAGTCAAAGTACCAATCTGACTAGTTTTACCAATTACCAGTGCCTTAAGCAAAAGCAACTCCGCTTTGATTTTTGTGTTTTTAACAAAACAACTCTTTGGCAGCAGAGAGGGCGCCTATTGCCACACTGAGGAGGGAAGCCTGAGTCAAGGTGGGTTGGAT
>JAVJIX010000054.1:52500-265000 GCA_036785185.1 Paratrypauchen microcephalus
GACAATTAATCGTAAGTCGATTAATCGTAAGTCGATTAATTGTTGACATCCCTAGTCCATGGACATCCTTAGCACGGGAGCTTGACAGAGAGGAGAGGCTTTTGTTTACTTTTGATTTGTTTGTTTGTTCTAGACTAAACTTGTGCTGGTTGTTTATTTCAGTTTCTTTGTGTAGTGTTTTTGGAAATTGGTCATGGAGTATTTGAACTGACTGGATAAAATAGTTATTAAAGTGAATACTAATTTCCAGATTATTTGAGGTGATAGCGTCATTTACTATTAGAGTTATAGTTTCCTTTCTTGTCTGTTCTCTTCCTGTGATTTTATTGATACTTTTCCAGAGTTGTTTGATGTTGCCTTTTGCAGCTTTGATGACTTCTAGATAGAAGTCAGCTTTTGCCTTACAAAGTTGTGTTGTGACTTTATTTCTCAAAGATTTGAAGATATTTCTATCAATACTGTAACCTGTCTTGATAGCTCTTTTAAGTGAATACAGAATATCTCAAATCTATACTCTTACACCCACAACGGAAAGAGCTACGGCGTGTGTATGGAAATTCCACATTTGTACTCATCACTTTCATTTGACCCTTGATCTTATCAAATACTCTTAACAGAATTTATTGAAAAATATAATATATTCAAAAAATAATAATATTTTTATATTTTTGTCAGAATGATTTTTGTAATGTCTAGGCCTACACCATAACAGTGTGATAAATGATAACAATGAAATTAATTTGTCATTGACACAACAGGCCAAGATTTACACGACAAAAACTATTCTAAATCTACAATGTTGTTAAAAATGAATCATCAAAGTTATATATTAAACCCTCTAAAGCTCAAATCTTACCATATTGCCAAAAACATTTCCAATATGCAAAGAAAAAATAAATACTGACTCCCAAAAAATATTGTTCTATATTGCTCTATATATCTATATTTTGAATGATAAGATGATATAGTAATTATGAGTAATGTCTCTTTTTGGTTCATTCTGAGTCACCAGCACAAAGAATGAGAAATACCTTTAAAGGTCCCATGGCATGAAATTTTCACTTTCTGAGGTTTTTGAAAGTTAATGTGAGCTCCCCTACCCTGTTTAGGCCCCCGCCCATGGCTAAAAGTTGCGAAATGTCTAAACTGAGCATTTGCGGTCCTTTTCTGCGTTAGAAAAAAACACAGCTCAAACGGGCGATTCTGAACAAGGCAACTATGTTACGTCACATCGAAAAAAGAAATGCAAATGCAGTTCCACCCCTGTCTGGATGTCTACCCACCGTCTCTGTAAATCACGCCCAGAGAGTTTGGACCGCGAAGGAGCTACGCAATGCAAAATGCGTTTTTTTATTTGCCTGGAGGCACGTGCGAGTGTTTCTAGGCTCAGAAGTCCTTTACCCGACCCTCTGGACCTCTGAAACAGCAGTGGTTTGATTTTATTTTCTGTGAAAATGTTTTTTTCATTGAAATTCCTCTCCTTTCTTCCTCCGCGCTTAAAACGCGGAAGTGGGAGACAGTGCACAGTAACAAGGAACCAGCGGCGCATTTGCCCCCCCACCCGCTCTTCTAACCTATCTGTGTCCTTCTCATTTGCATTCAAGCAACAAGGCCCAGAATGAGGTGTTCAGAGAGAGATATTCTGACTCTGACTGTGTACATGTGTCTTTCTCATGCACTGTGTTGATTTTGAAGAAGGATTCATTTACAGGATTAGGGAACCATTAAGGCACCATATAAAAGCATCAAGAAGTACCATGTCATGGGACCTTTAAAAAGCATGTACCAGCTCATAGTGCAACCACCCATTCACCAGACAACCTGAATGCAGCAAAACAAATCTTATAACACCGTTATAAGTACAGCTATCATGCACTTAATAAATCAGCTGAGAGCTTTTCAAACAAACAGTAACTTGTGGCATATACCAGCCCTGGTATTTGTCTCCACTATACCACCCTGTCTGGTGCTCTCAGCCCACAGGCGCCCTGTACACTGGAGGAGACTCATCACTCATGTGTTTGCTGCCAGCACTTAAAACTGTGTGGCCAATGCTATTGTCTCAAAACAGATCAAAACTTCAAATTACTGCTACTTATTTAGAAGTGTATTACCATTTTTTACTTTTCTTTCTTTCTTTCTTTCTTTCTTTCTTATTGTAATATAATGTGATGTGTGCTACTGTGCCCTAGTAATTTCACTTGTGGATCAATAAAGTTTGTCTAAGTCTAAAACATCAAGTCAGTATAGAGAGAACAGGTCAGTATAAAAAGTGTCATGAAACTCCAAATGTTCAATTCCAGGCTGAAATATGGGCTCAATACTAAACAAGACTCATCTATCCATTATTTTCTATCCATTTGTGAATAAAATTAATAAAATGTGAGTAAATTAATGTGAATATGGATATTTATTTATAAATGAATAAAGTAATGTATAATGTATTTTAGGGATGTCAACAATTAATCGACTTACGATTAATTGTCAGTATTTTTTTTTACAATTTTGTTTATTAGTATTTCCAACTTTCACAATATAAATCATCCATACATATTCAGTAGCATAGAAGGAAAATACTTTTTATTTTTATTTTAAACAGGAACAGAACAACCTGAAAAAGGAGACAGAGAGGAAGAGAAAGGAATGAGAGAAAAAAGAAAGAAAAAAATAGGGAGAGAGAAAGAGAGAGAGAAAAAAACAAAAAACAAAACCCTCTTACAATATAATCACACACAAAAAAAACAAAAAAAACAAAAAACCAGCCTATGCATCTCGTTCATCCTGCTGGCTTTTTAAGTAGTCTGTGAATTGTCCCCATACTTTGTAGAAACTCTGAAGCTTCCCCTTTTTAGCATACGTCAGCTTTTCCAAGGCTAAAGTGTTGGAAAGGCTCTTGAACCAGACATTGACAGAAGGTGCTTCCATGGCTTTCCATGAGATGGCTATACAGTGTTTAGCTTGTAGTGAGCATATATATAGATCATCTTTTTTATCTGCACTAGACAATGTTGAATCTGTTGGGACAAGTCCAAGAATGGATAATTTAGGACAGACAGGCAATCTGGTTGAGCTAATGTCAGATACTCGTTTTATTACCTCTTCCCAAAATTCCCTAATTTTAGGGCAGTTCCATAGGCAGTGATAAAGTGTGCCCTCCTCTAGACCACACTTAATGCAGATGTCGGGGTTATTGTTGTTGAAGCGATGCAAAAGGGAAGGAGTTATATATGTATGCATAATCCATTTATATTGTATAAGTCTGAATCTGGTATTGATAGTCTGAGTCTGTGCTGTATGACACACCATTTTCCATTCATCCTCAGTGTTCAGTGTTCATGTCACTGGACCACTTCGCTCTTTTGTCAGTTGAAGATTCATTGGAGTTTTCCACCATCTTCAGAACATTGCTGGTAGAAGATAGAATTGGATTATAATTTTCTGAGACTATGTCATCTATTTTTGGGGTGATCTGTATACCCAAGTACTTAAAGCCCTTGGATGCATTATGAAATTCCTTCCCCACTGTTGGATTATTTCTTTCTTTTTCATTTAGGAACACAATATTGGACTTGGTGTTGTTCACTTTATAGCCAGAGATTTTCCCAAAGGTTGCTATTACATGAAGAAGAGCAGGAAGGGATTGTATCAAATCTTTTAAAAAGAGTATAATGTCATCTGCAAAAAGGCAAATTCTGTGTTCACAGCTTCCTATTGTTACTCCCCTTATCAGAGGGTGAGATCTAATTGTTAGTGCCAGTGGTTCTATGGACAATACAAACAAAAGGGGCGACAGTGGACATCCTTGACGTGTTCCTCTGGTGAGTTTGAATGGTTTGGACGTCATAGAGTTTGTCAAGACTGCTGCAGTAGGTTTACTGTATAATAACTTCACCCATTTAATAATGTTTTCTCCTAAGCCAAATCTAGGGAGTATATCAAATAGATATGGCCATTCCAGCCTGTCAAAGGCCTTCTCTGCGTCTAGGGAGAGTAAGGCCACGTCAGGGCATCCATCTTCTATTTTAATAATATTTAAAACTCTTCTAAGATTGTGGAAAGCCTGTCTTCCTATTACAAATCCGTTTTGATCCTCATGAATTAGGCTAGGTAGAAATTTCTCCAATCTCCGTGCAATGACTTTAGCAATTAATTTGGTATCTGAATTTAGGAGGGATATGGGTCGGTAAGATTCACATTTAGTAGGTGGCTTGCCAGGTTTCAATATTGTAGTAATGAGGGCTGTAGAGAAAGAAGGTGGTAAGGAATTCATTCTGAAAGCTTCTTCAAGCATATTGAATAAGTGAGGTAACAACATATACTCAACAAAAATATAAACGCAACACTTTTGTTTTTGCTCCCATTTTTCATGAGATGGACCCAAAGATCCAAAATTCACTCCAGATACACAACACTACCATTTCTCTCAAACATTGTTCACAAATCTGTCCAAATGTGTGACAGCGAGCACCTCTGCCCCGCCGAGACAATCCACCCCACCTCACAGGTGCGCCACATCAAGATGCCGATCCGACATCATGACCAGTGCACAGGTGTGCCTTAGACTGCCCACAATAAAAGGCCACCCCGAAATGTGCATTTTTTTTTGCTTTATTGGGGGTCTGGGGACTCAGAACCAGTCAGTATATGGTGTGACCACCATTTGCCTCATGCAGTGCAACACATCTTCTTCGCATAGAGTTTATCAGATTGTCAATTGTGGCCTGTGGAATGTTGGTCCACTCCTCTTCAATGGCTGTGCGAAGTTGCTGGATATTAGTGGGAGCTGGTACACGCTGTCGTATACGCCGGTCAAGCACATCCCAAACATGCTCAATGGGTGACATGTCCGGTGAGTATGCTGGCCATGCAAGAACTGGGACATTCTCAGCTTCCAAGAATTGTGTACAGATCCTTGCAGCATGGGGCCGTGCATTATCTTGCTGAAACATGAGGTGATGTTCATGGATGTATGGCACAACAATGGGCCTCAGGATCTCATCACGGTATCTCTGTGCATTCAAAATGCCATCAATAAAATGCACCTGTGTTCTTCATCCATAACAGCCTTTGAAGAGGAGTGGACCAACATTCCACAGGCCACAACTGACAATCTGATAAACTCTATGCGAAGAAGATGTGTTGCACTGCATGAGGCAAATGGTGGTCACACCAGATACTGACTGGTTCTGAGTCCCCAGACCCCCAATAAAGCAAAAAAAAAAAAAATGCACATTTCGGGGTGGCCTTTTATTGTGAGCAGTCTGGGGCGCACCTGTGTACTGGTCATGATGTCGGATCGGCATCCTGATGTGGCGCACCTGTGAGGTGGGGTGGATTGTCTCGGCGGGGCAGAGGTGCTCGCTGTTACACATTTGGACAGATTTGTGAACAATGTTTGAGAGAAATGGTAGTGTTGTGTATCTGGAGTGAATTTTGGATCTTTGGGTCCATCTCAGGAAAAATGGGAGCAAAAACAGCGTTTATATTTTTGTTGAGTGTATCTTTAAAGGTCTTATGTATTTCAATGGGGAGCCCATCTGGGCCAGCAGCTTTCCCACTTTGCATACACATGAGGGCCTTGTATAACTCCTCTAACTCTAATGGTCTATCCAGAGATTCCATGTCTTCTTGAGAAAGAGTAGGGAAGTCTAGGGCATCAAGAAAACAATTTAAAGACATTTTGCTAGCTAAGCAATCAGATTCATAGAGTGTTTTATAGAATCTCTGAAATGTTTCATTTATTTCTTTAGGGTCTGCAGTAATTGTTCCATTTGATTTTTCTATCTCGTGTATTGATCTCTCGTTCTGTAGAGTTTTAATACGCCAGGCAAGTAATTTGCCTGCCTTTTCTCCCTGGTCATAGAATTGTTGTTTTAATTGATTCAGATTTCTTAAGGCCTTATTTACAGATATTTCATTATAATGGGCTCTGAGTGTGGCTAATCTGTGCTCTACAGATGGTGTCTTATCAGTTACAATTTGGTCTTCCAATGTTTTGATTTCTTTTTCAATTTCTAAGATAAGATATGATAAGCCTTTATTGATCTCACACAGGAGAAATTTACTTGCCACAGTAGCTCCAGGACATTTGAACAAGAGGGAAAAGTGCATGCAGGCAGGAATGGGATAAAGTAAGTAATAATAAAAATAGTAATAAGTAATAATAATAATAATGGAAAATAGTAATAATAATAATAGTAACAACAAGCATCAACATGAAAAAGAGGATATTGCACGTCTGGCCTATGTGTTAGAATTATACAGTCTGATGGCGGTGGGGATGAAGGATCTGCGGTAGCGCTCCTTCTTGCACTGGGGGTGTCTTAGTCGGCTACTGAAGGAGCTGCTCAGCTCCTCAATAGTCCGGTGCAGAGGGTGAGAGGTGTCGTCCATAATGGACATGAATTTGGCCAGTACCCTCTTCTCAGCCACCTCCTCTACAGAGTCCAGAGGACAGCCCAGGACAGAGCTGGCCCTCCTGACCAGCTTGTTCAGCCTTCCTGTCCCGTTCTGTGTTGCTCGGGGCCCAGCAGACGACAGCGTAGAGGAGAGCAGAGGCCACCACAGAGTCGTAAAAAGTCTTGAGCAGAGGCCTGCACACTCCAAAGGACCTCAGTCTCCTCAGGAGGTGGAGGTGACTTTGGCCCTTCTTGTACAGGGCATCGGTGTTGTGGGACCAGTCCAGTTTATTGTTGAGGTGAACACCCAGGTACTTGAAACTGTCCACAGTCTCTATGTCCTGTCCCTGGATGTTCACCGGTAAGTGAGGTATTGGTCTCCTCCTGAAGTCGATCACCAGTTCCTTTGTCTTACTGGTGTTAAGGCACAGGTGGTTGCGCCCACACCAGTCCACAAAGTCACTGATGACCGAGCGGTACTCCAGCTCGTTCCCCTCTGACACACAGCCCACAATGGCCGAGTCATCAGAGAACTTCTGGAGATGGCAGCTGTCCGTGTTGTATATGAAGTCCGAGGTGAAGAGGAAGGGTGAGAGGACAGTTCCCTGGGGAGCCCCGGTGCTGCAGACTACCACCTCTGACTCACAGCCGCGCAGCCGCACGTACTGTGGACGGTCAGTGAGGTAGTCGATGGTCCAGGCATCTAACATCTTCTTTTTAAATTGATTAGATTTAAAGCTGGTATAGCTTATAATTTGCCCTCTAATGTAGGCCTTAAAGGCATCCCATCTGATTATCGATGAGGTTTCATTCTTGTTGAGCTTGAAAAACACATCTATATTTGCGGTAAGGAACTGTACAAACTCAGGATCTTGGAGCCATTTGTTATCAAATCTCCATCTAGGAGGCCCATTGTATTCTTTATAAACATTATACTCTAAAGATACAACTGCATGATCAGATATTATTATGCTATTGTAATAACAAGTCTTGATTTTGAATAGTGAAGTGTTAGAAATGAGAAAGTAGTCAAGCCTGGAATAGGTATTGTATGTAGTAGAGTGGCAAGAGAATTCTTTCTTATCTGGGTTATGTTTCCTCCATATATGACACAGCCCCAGCTCTGCCATGAAGTGGTGAATTACCTTTCTTGCATGACTATGAGAGGAGTCCTGACCACCCTCTCTGTCCACACTGGGTTTCAAAGATAATTTCCAAACAAACTACCCTGTAGTATTATATATCTTCCCCCAGGGTCCATGATAGTTGAGATTATTTGGATGGGAATAGATTTGTGAATTAGGATGGCTACTCCTCTAGCATGAGAGGAGAAGTTTGCAGCAAACACTTGCCCCTGCCACCTTCTGCGCAGTCTGATGACTTCCGTGGAGACTAAGTGTGTTTCCTGTAGGAATATAATTCTGGATCCTAAGTGTTTAAGTCTAGTCATAACCTGTTTTATTTTCACCAAACTACCTAAGCCTCTTATGTTCCATGATGTTAATTTGAATATCTGGTTATCTGTCATTATGGGGTGCTATGGGATGCCTTAACAAAAAGCACAAGCTGTACTGTAGAGTAGAGTATTATGAGGGGGTAAAGAGAAGAGGGAAATACAGAAAATAATAATATATATATATATATTTTTTTCTTTGTCTGGTCAGGAGACCAGACACATCAAAGGAAAGATCAAAGGGTTGCTAGGCAACGTTGCTAGGCAACGTCGCTAGGCAACGCAGTACAAACACTTTTTTTTTTTTAAATCTTTTAATATTACAAGGTACACAATAATACACACTTCAGGTACATAATAGTACACATTTCATCACCACAATAACATTCACAACACTATAAGGTGCCTAGCACCTACGGTGCTTGGCCCCTAATAAACTAAATTAACTACCTTTAGTCTCTTTATATTCAAATAATATCAGTAATAATACCACCCCTTTATATTATGACAAATGAACGTCTTAGAATAGGCTATAGCCTAGAACATGTTTTAAGGTTAAACTTAAAAAATTGTTCTAAAAAGCAAAGGTTACTCATCATGACTCTGTTTAGTTGGCTACCTAGGTACAAATTAATAACTGAAAGACAGAAGAATAACATTAGAACCGGTTAGTAGCCATTCTTTTTTTTTTTTTTCACTTGTACCTGTAGCTGAACCTATATCAACTTTTAAATCAAATCAAATCAGCCCCAAGTGCTGTCGTATTAAATAACCATTTCAACTGTTTTTCTGTTGCAAGTTTGCCTTAGCGCATATAGCAATACATCACCCTGACTCCGAAGTAGATTCATTATCAATGCTGTGAAGAAACTTATCCACTTCTCCGGGCGTCTGGAAGACAGTATCTTTGCCCTCGTAAGTGACTCGGAGCTTGGCGGGATACTGAAGACCATATTTGATTCCCTTTATTTTCATTAAAGGATGTATTTTGTTATTCAGCATCAATACATTTGTGTGCTTTTTACTAAGGAATAATTAATTGAGGAATATACAATATAATAATACTATGATATATTTTTGACTCAGTGTTATGTACACTATAGCTTATATTCTTAAAGACCCTATTGAAACACTAAAATTCAGGTGAAAAACGCTGCTTATCAGTTAATCGTTAATCGATCGATAAGGTCAATCAACTATCAATTAATTAATTAATCGATAATTTGCATCCCTAGTTTCAACTTTTAAGAATGTATTAATACGTTTACTTTTTAATATTGTGATGTGAATGTTGTATGTGAGCTGATGAATGTGTGCTAATGTGTGTTTTTTATATTGTTGAATGTGTAAATTGTATAATTTATTATTGTTCCTCAGGGACTGCAGATGGAAACTATCTGTTTAGCTATAATCTGGTGCAGTACATCTCTGTTTTATGAGCATAATGTCTGTACATTGTCCCTTCAAATAAAGACTAATAATAATAATAATAATAATAATAATAATAATAATAATGTGTCAGCTTACACAATAATGGAGAAACACAAACAGGGCAGGTTTTGGTGGCTTCCTCGGTCTCCTGTCACTCTGAAACAACACACTTATTTATTTGTAGTCCAGGCCTTAGCAACAGAGAAACATTTACAGCAATGGATGAAATCCCTCCATCAGCAGCAGCCATTAATTGGGCCATTGTTGTTGGATATTTGGTGGAGGAAATGGGGAATTGTTGATAGAGCAGAACAGAGAGGTGACAAACAGAGGTTCAGGGCCAGCTGCCGCTACTGTTAATGCACGTGAAGCAGCTGTGCCTGTCAGGAGGAAGTCTGCTGTGTATCAGACTGAAAAGGTCACTGGAAGGGGCTTTGGCAGATAATAGGAGAAAAGTTCATGAAAATAAATTACATAAATTGAATTGCCCATATTTCCCATGAGATTTTATATATTGAAGTCATTGACTGGGCTCATTGATTGGGCTGTGGTTAAAAAAAAAAACAATTTAGTTCCAGTGGCATTAATCTCAATTATGTCATTATTTTATTAAAAAATAAAACACTTCTTCAAATGAATATAATCAACTGTACATGTTTTCTCTCAGATTGCAGGCTTCATCAATGCTGTCAACCCATTTCTTGATGACAAGGAGAACTTGAGAGCCTTCCGATTCTACGCTATCAACCCCATTGTGGACCCTTGGATTTTCATCATTTGTCGAAAATCTGTGTTTCGGCACCTGTGCTCTTTGCTGAGCTGTCACTTTAGTAAAGGAGCAGTGAAGACTACAGCTCACTGTGCACTTTCATTACCTCTGGAGGTCCATCACATCCAGCGTAGTCCTGCAGAGGTATCTACAGCCAATGTGTACTCCAGTGGATTGTAGAAAATTACATTTGATATTCAGCTTGTGATGAGACAGCAAAAATTAACTATGGTGCCAGAAGAATCTGCTCTAAATGTACCTGTGAAAATGTGTTATTTAAATATGCTGTATATGCATTGAGCTAATATGCATGAACACGTGTGATTTCCTTGTCCTTTTTATTTTCAATATAAGATATATACTAATATAATATATTATATTATATAATTTTGTAACTTATCGACATGACAAATGTTAATATGCATGAAGTAAATGTGATTTTATCTTTAGAGTAAATATTTTTGTACTTATACTTAAAACACCTTTTCAGCATGTTTTTGCCATTAAACTGGCCTTGCAAAGTTAAAGTCATGATAGTTGATATTTTCATATACTCAAATATGAGAAATAGTGTCAGTGTTGTCAAAGCTCTGAGATGAATGCTCATGCTTAAATAATGCTGCTGCAAAATGCACTGTGAGAAATTCTGTCACTTTAACTTATTTACATGTTTTAAAATGTGTCCTTGATCTGCCTGTTTTACGTTCTAAAGAATTTTGGTTAGTAGTTTATAAACCACTCAATACTTGCTTTGCATCTTGATGGATCTTACACATTTTAAGAGCTGCTGCTTACGTGCACTTGATTATGTTGTGACTCTATTACCCCCATGTGGTGATTTGGCGTAACAAACCTCGAGACAAAGAAATTGATCAAACTGGTTTACTGCAATTTGAGCAAAATGAAAACAATATGTGCTGCATGAACAGTAATTGTCACTTCCTGTGCAGGAAAACAGTGTTTGTAGATGACATCAATAAAAAACCCTGAACATGTGTTCTGTCACAGTGAGTTGTTTGTGTAAGCACACCGTTTATCTTTAACAGTTACATAGTGCTTTACCGAAACACCAGTTAAAACATTAAAATTCATTTATAAAACACAAATTAAAACAATTACTTTGCCTTGTAGTGAAATAGTAACAGGTTTCATGAATACCCTCCAGCCTCAAACAGTTTTATGACAATGGCCTCATGTGGCTGAAGCACCAGTGTTTCCAGAGATGTTGCTCCCATGCGGTCCATCCCAGTGCTGGCCACATACACTCCAGCTTCTGGCAGACTGGGTGCCCAAGCAGGATCCAGGGAGCGAGTTTGGGGTCCAATATTAAGCAGAATGAGGAAATGGACACATCCCCATGAGCGCAAGAAGGCCAGAACAGGAGGGGGCGGAGGGGCGGTGGAGTTGGAGGAGTTGGAACTGTGGAAAGGCAAGAAACTGAATGTGCCATACAGTAGGGCCTCTTCCCTGGCCCTGGAGTGACTGAGGGAGGTGAACAATGCGTGGGCAACATGTCGCCTCTTCTTTGTGTCCTGGGGAGAGGAACAGAAGTCTTACAGTCATATGTACGATCATACAATATAATGAAGCAAGACATGATATTGTACTCACTGAGCTTTCTGATTCGGGATTACTGTCCTCTCTGAGAACTGTAGCATGGTTTAGAGCTATACCCTGTATATAATGAACAGTGCATAAGAAAATTATGGATTTTGTTTTGATTTTACAATTTGGGCTACAGTATACCATATTGCAATACTAAAAGCACAATGTATTGGCAAGAACATACAGTACAATAAACATCACAATATAGCAGTTTTGGATGATTTGCTTTCATGCTACATTTATTTGCCTACGCAATTACAGTGCAACAAGGTAAATACATTTTTTATATATACATATTCAGGGTTTAATCATGGTAGAAAACATAGGTTTCATAATTAAACTGCCAATAAATTATATAGGGTTAAATCTAGTCTGACAGTTATAGTCTGAGTCAATTCTAAATGTACCTCTTTTTGATCGATGTCTGAGTCATGCTCTACTGCAGGAGACCCAGGCAGTGTCATCAAAAGCACCAGCAGTAGTTTCTTTAACTTCTCAGATGCTTTCCCTCCAACCTGCACAGACAGATCCACTTCACCAAATGTGAACTCACCACTGACACTGATAAAGAAAAAGCCGTCATCTACCATCCAGCTGGTCCATACTACACTGTTATCTGCTCTGTACAGATGTGTTTCGATGGCAGAGGAGACTTCTTGTCCAGACAGAAGGTGAGGTGACATGGGCAGGATTGACTTAATGACCACGTCCACCAGTGTAGTGTTTGGGGTACCAAGGTTGGGCAGATTATCTCTTCTCTGTTTGACTAAAATAATGCTGTAATAGCACAATTATTACAAAGCCTTTTTAAAACATTAAAACTTAATTTGCATTTTTAATTTTATCTTACCGCTCATCCTGAGAGTTAAATTCTTGAAGAACAACTCTCCACTCCAGCAGAGTCTGAAATGTAAACGCGTTTGGTAGAAATAGCTCTAGCATTCTAAAAACTGTAATTCATGAAGATTATACCTTTTCTGAAAATGCTTCATCAGTGTCGCAGATGGTAAACCCTGCTACTCCTTGAGCCAACCAGAACCGGAGTGCATTCTTTTGTAAAAAAAAAAGCAAAAAAACAACATATTTAATATCATATTATATTATTATATTATTATACTATATATAACTCTGCATTACCTTGATACTGGCTAAAGTGTTTGACTCCTCTGTGTCCTTTTCTTCTACCCAGGGTCCCAGGAGGTCCACATCACAAAAGTCCAACACAACCTTTAGATCTGACAGAGGAAACTAGTCAATACAAAAACAACAATGTAGACAGATGCTGGTACCTGCTTTGTTGCTCTGCTGGATGATGTGCTGAATCACAGGGAACGTGACCATGCCTTTGACCACAGCAGAGATGTTCACAGGAGAAATTTCTGTCCTAAACAGCCCTTCCAAGATGAGCGCCCCCACACCCAGAGATCTGAGGTAGGACAACTCCTCATTCAAGGCTACAAATGGAGAACAGACATTATCTAGGCCGGTCACTCACCATCAACACCACAAGGAAAAGGTTGTACAGTCTTCAGTCAGGTTAGTGGTTTACAGAAGGCAGGCCATCATAAACAATATTCTCTACTTTGCCTATAGGTATTCTATCGAATGCCGAAAGGTCTTTGGGCAATTTGCTTGCCTGTTGTTTTTTCTGGTAGTTTATCTGCTTCATGTCATTCATTCCCTGTTTAGCAGGCTTTTCAAATATCTGATTAATTTGAACCAAAGACAATGTACAATATACAAACAACATAAAAAAATATACAAAAAAATATATACTGTATAAACAGACGTTTGACATAATAGTGACTAAAAAGGTTTATTAGTAGGCTATATTTGATGTGAGGGTCTTGGTATTAGAGGTATATTGATAAATTTGAATATCTCGAAATCTCGAGATAGGCTATTACAGGAATCCAGCAAATCCTTGGTAAAACTTGCCTTTAATAAAATAAGATGTAAAATCATTTGTCACCTTTTGTCCAAGGACTCTAGGCATGCAAAGTAGATAAAACCATTATCTCTACTAGAGCCTGGAGAGACAAAGTTGCTGTCCCATCTGAAAGTTGGGAGTAACCGGTTTACTGTATAAAAGAGCTCTATATTGATGTAGACAGCAGTAGGCCATGCTTTACCATTTTTATTTTATTTTTTATTATTATTTTATTTTTTGAGTGCAGTTGCCTCTAGGTCACTGTAATGACTTCATAAAGACTTGATGTTTTACTATGCTCTAATCCAGACCTGGGCATTGTGTTGTACAACTCCTGGGCCTTATACGGCCATAACATATACTCTTACCAGTCTTACCACCAGCTTGTCAAAACAATGCCATTTACTTTTTTTTTAAATTTAAATAAAGAAATACAGTATTATGCAGAATTGAGTTAAGCATTTTGGCCCGGCTCTCCACAATATTTTCTCATGTGGCCCCATAGAAAAAAAAAAATTGCCCACCCCTGCTCTAATCTCACCATTGAGGTTCCCAGACCGCTCCAATGTAGCATCAAGCTCCAGGCCTGGCTGGAGCTGGTAGAACAAGGACTTCTGCCACCATTTGAGCGGCTGGGCCACGGGTTTGGGCGTCATCACGAGGATGGCGATAGCTGTGGCGAGTATTGACAACCAGGAGAGCCAGAACAGCAACACCAGATAAAAGCGGAACTTTCTCCATCCCGGGCCTCCCGCTGCATCTTCCAGCTGCTCCCTGGTGAGAGGTCGCCATTCCTGAAGCGTCTCCGGCTCAGGCTCCGGGATGAGCAGCGGGGCCGCCTCGGTGCCACCCGCACTGTTCGAAAACCCGGGGTTGGACAAACTGCCATAGCCCGGGCCACCGGCGTTCAGAGTCATCCTGAAGTTAAGTGACACATTGAGCAACACATTGAGCTACTTGAGCCCTTGTTAAGACATCAGTTTATTTTGACATGTTTGTTTGGTCTGTCTCCATACTGTGAAGTTTCAATTTTGTTTGAACCACAAGGTATTGCAGACAGATCATCTCCAATGACAGATGAACGTGTCCAACCCAAACTGCAGCTGCCATAATTGGTGCGGATAACTGGCAATGATCTACTTTCAGGTGCTACTCCTGCGTGTCACTGGCCAACGTGCACACAGCTGCAGGACTCTTCATTTCACTGAGACACTTTTTAAGTCTCATTCCCTTTAAAAGTTCTGCTAAAGTGTTTAAGTTTAAATTTAATCCAGGTCTCAGCAAACATCAAAGAAGCAATACTTGTCCTTGAAGAGTAGGCCTAACTTTGCCCTTAAAGTAACTCAAAGCATAATACCCAGTTTAGTTTGATGATTTATCAACTCAACTCAAATAGAATCCAAGCCAACTAACTATTATCTGACAGAATTTCGTATGAATACATACTCACTCAATATATTGTCTTCCCTTAGATTTGTCTCTCTTTCTTGTCCGTGCAAATGAAAAGGGCTTGTAGCTGAATATCCGACTCAGGCTGTGAGGAGAAGAGAGGGGCACTGGTGTCCTATAAAAACTCTGCAGACTCATTTCATACAGAGGTGTTGATCTTACACACCCTTACCACACATTCTGCTGAACCTGTGACTCCTGGAACAAGCCCCTCTCCACTTTGTGCAGATGGAGCCAATTCTATTGCTTGAAATGTATTTATTTATTGATGCTTGTAGTCTTCATAAATCATTAGTGTTAGCTGATCAATCATTGGGTACAAATTGGGTACAAATCATGTTGAAAAATCCATATTACAGACTTTGTGAGGGCTCATTCCCTGCACTGGACCCTGGTTAAACAGTACCTTTACCCCAGTCTGACACCCCTGGTCTTTTGTAATATTGATAAAAACACATGTTGTTTTTAATGTACAATAATTGTGTATTATCTTAAAAACAATAGTAATAAGGTTATTCGTTTGCATCAAGGCATATGCATTATCTCACACCCCTGGCACATGCAAACTAAAACACCACTGCTTTAATGAGGTATGACGCTAATTCTTGGAAGCATTCTTGTTCTGGACCTGTTTTTTTTTTTTTTTGCTTGTGTGGCCTCTCACATGCTATTGCCTATTGTCAACCTCCCACTGGCTTTCTTCTCCCCCGCATGTTCTACAGTGCTTTGGTCTTTCTATAGCATGCCAATGCGAGTCTTGTCACCCTTGCTTCCTAACGACTCTGTGGAAATCAACTAATTACTTGGTCACACTCACGTTGCATTTACACAGGACATATCCATGAGCTGTGGATGCACGTGTAGACTGGAGTCACACACAGTAGGTTGATCTAATTATGTTTTATTATTGTGATTACATTATATTAACAAATTCATATTAATAACAATTCCAACGTCATGCATATTATTCCTCTGGCAAAACTCATAATCAAAGCTTTATCTTGAGTCATCTTCTGATCCCTCAACATCCTAAAATCAATAATTATTAGACCGATATACAGTCAATAACACATGTGTTAAATGTTTGTTCATAAAATATGTATTGGCTTACCATTGGTTCCTGGCTTCTGCCACTCATAATGTGTTTCTGATAGGCTGAAATAATGCAATCGCGTCTTCAAACAAAACAAAAGCAATTATTTAGTTTTTTGGTTTTAGAAATCTGGGGTTTGTAGATCAGGGATTTACACATACTTGCTTGTAATGCCGCCCCCTGGCGGAAGCTCTGGTATTTCCTTTGCAGCCAAGATTTTAATTACATACAGCAAATCTGGATCTTCATCTTTGGATCTCATCATTTGGATTATTTCTGTTAAGAAAAAAGAAAAAAATCAAGGATTTTTATATATGTATGTATATATGTATATATATATATATATATATATATATATATATATATATATATATATATATATATATATATATTGTATATATATTTTGTATATATATATATATATATATATATATATATATATATATATATATATATATATATATATATTTTATTATTTTTTTTCAAATAATAAGAAAATATATTAATCAATACAACACCTTCCACTTTCATTTCAATGTGTTGCTCCAGCTCGGCCTCTCGCTGCAGTGCATCCTGGGACAGCTGGGGAGCTCCAGGGAAGCACACAATGATGATGCTCATGTTATCCAGACTGCCCTGCAGGGGGAGACAAGGCATACAACTCACTATGGACTTTTCTCTTATTTAGTAGACTTATACTCAACAAAAATATAAACGCAACACTTTTGTTTTTGCTCCCATTTTTCCTGAGATGGACCCAAAGATTCAAAATTCACTCCAGATACACAACACTACCATTTCTCTCAAACATTGTTCACAAATCTGTCCAAATGTGTGACAGCGAGCACCTCTGCCCCGCCGAGACAATCCACCCCACCTCACAGGTGCGCCACATCAAGATGCCGATCCGACATCATGACCAGTGCACAGGTGCGCCCCAGACTGCCCACAATAAAAGGCCACCCCGAAATGTGCATTTTTTTTGCTTTATTGGGGGTCTGGGGACTCAGAACCAGTCAGTATCTGGTGTGACCACCATTTGCCTCATGCAGTGCAACACATCTTCTTCGCATAGAGTTTATCAGATTGTCAATTGTGGCCTGTGGAATGTTGGTCCACTCCTCTTCAATGGCTGTGTGAAGTTGCTGGATATTAGTGGGAGCTGGTACACGCTGTCGTATACGCCGGTCAAGCACATCCCAAACATGCTCAATGGGTGACATGTCCGGTGAGTATGCTGGCCATGCAAGAACTGGGACATTTTCAGCTTCCAAGAATTGTGTACAGATCCTTGCAACATGGGGCCGTGCATTATCTTGCTGAAACATGAGGTGATGTTCATGGATGTATGGCACAACAATGGGCCTCAGGATCTCATCACGGTATCTCTGTGCATTCAAAATGCCATCAATAAAATGCACCCGTGTTCTTCGTCCATAACAGCCTTTGAAGAGGAGTGGACCAACATTCCACAGGCCACAACTGACAATCTGATAAACTCTATGCGAAGAAGATGTGTTGCACTGCATGAGGCAAATGGTGGTCACACCAGATACTGACTGGTTCTGAGTCCCCAGACCCCAATAAAGCAAAAAAAAAAAAAAAAAAAAGCACATTTCGGGGTGGCCTTTTATTGTGGGCAGTCTGGGGCGCACCTGTGCACTGGTCATGATGTCGGATCGGCATCTTGATGTGGCGCACCTGTGAGGTGGGGTGGATTGTCTCGGCGGGGCAGAGGTGCTCGCTGTCACACATTTGGACAGATTTGTGAACAATGTTTGAGAGAAATGGTAGTGTTGTGTATCTGGAGTGAAGTTTGGATCTTTGGGTCCATCTCAGGAAAAATGGGAGCAAAAACAAAAGTGTTGCGTTTATATTTTTGTTGAGTATATATAAAGCTGTAGGGACATTTGCTTAAGTATAAAATGATCTAATTCCAATAAATCTAATTTACATTCATATCATCTATAAACTGATAATGTAGCCTACAGTGACAATGAACAGGGGTGGAGTTCAGAATATCCCATAGTTTTGATCAGCACTCGCATCTAATCTTAATTCTGCCCATGTGTACATACATCTCCTGTTTTGCCTAAGACTATCTATTTATAGGCAGCCTGTAGATGTGTAAGGGTTCAGATGGTACTAACAGGCATTATCTTCTTATGTAATGACCTTACTGTAATTCCTACTCACAGAGATGGTTCTCAGTCTCACCTGTTTGTCCTGTCCCAGTGCTTTGTAAAGAAAACCCATTCATGAATCTGATTTGAAACCCTTTTTTATAAGCATGCACATTCATATAATTGTAATGTAGTATGCAAATATGCCTTGGGGGTGTAAATCATTTGACAATATTCTATGTATTATATATACACAAGTTTTATTTTACCTTATAAAGGCAGAGGTCTATGACCTGGGCACAGATCTCTTGCAGGTCATCACACACTTTCAGACGGCTGCGCACAAAGGCACAAAGTTCCTCATTTCCAATGGCATCCCAGACGCCATCACAGGCTAAAATCAAGAACTCGTCTTCAGGTGCCCTCTCCATCTCATAGATTTCAGGCTCAGGTGAGACCAGCTGCTCTGTCTGAGGTCTCCAGTCCACCTCTTTAAAATCAAAGTCTCCCAGAGCTCTGGACACAGCCAAAGAGCCGTTGACCCGCTGCAGCGTCACTGAGCCCCCTGCGTTTTGGATGCGCTCCTTCTCCCTGGGGTTAAATGGCTTGTGGTCCTCTGTGTAGAAGACCACTTGGCCATCACGACACAGAAGGGTTCTTGAGTCTCCACAGTTGATAAAATAAATATATTCTGGGGAAAGCAAGACTGCTGCTGCAGTGGACCCACTTCGATCCCAATTATCCTGGCGGGCCAACTTGTGCATGTGCTGATCAATGTCCAGAAAACCCTTTCGAATCCCCTCCTTCACCTGGTCAGGTTCTTCCATGGCCTTAATCCCTCCTAAACAAGTGTGAGATCACAACACATCAATATAGTGGCTTTAATTTGAAAAAAATTTGGAGATGCAGAAATATTAACATGGCCATTTCTTCAAGAAACTGGCATAGCATTTAACTGCAGAAAAATAATGTAACAGTACCTGTTGCAATCATGCGGTCCAGTAGGTGCTTGGCGCAGTACTGTGCGACAGTGGTGCCTGCATGTCCATCAAAGACGGCGAAGTATCCCCAGTGTTTGAGCTCCCCACTGAGCTGTGGCATACAGGAGTGTGCGTCCTCCATCTGTGCTCTCCAGCCCTGCATACTGGCCACTGCATAGTTGAGGCCAGACTGGGAACTCCCTTCAGACACATGCTTCTCCAGGATGGGGTGCTCCAAGTATGGGCTGGGATAGCAATCGTCCTCATCTAAACTGTCCTCCTCATCAGACCCTCTCTCTCTGGATCCTCCTTTGAAGAAAAAGGTGACCATCTTCTCTGTCTCTTTGACCAGCTGCCTGAGGAAGGAGGGCACCTCAACATTGCTGGCTCTTCTGGCTGTTCTCATGACTCCACGGAGCCTGCGCTCAAGCCTCCGACTCGACCTGGCAGTTCCCCGTTTCCTCCGGATACCCCTCCTCCGGTGTTGTGTTTTCCTCAGCAGGTCCAGTGCAACAGCTTATCTCTGACACTCCTATCAGGTGATAGACAGATTAATTCAAAATGTATAAAATTTTATGTTTACAGTTAGAATATATTGTACTTTCTTTTTAAAATTGGACCCATTTTTCCATCCTGTCTTCCCTCACAGAGTGTTCTTCAGACTGGAACTGCGAGGATAGAGTCTATTGGTCCATCTATTTTTGATCATATGTACTTAAGTGTTGGCTCCTCCCTGTTCCCCCACATCGCTAATGTAGTCTAATAATCACCTGGCCTTACAGCCGTTTGACCTTTGTCTGAGCACATGCATGGATTAGGCTCATGTTATTTTACGCACACTGTAATTGGTTCTCTAAAACAGTATCCACTGGGTTGAAAGTGATAATGCATTCTCCAGTATGTTTAGAAAACCTTCTTTATACTTTATTATATTGCCATTGTATTTTACAATGTAAAGTCTTATTTTTATTGTAACTATTTTAACATGTATTGTTTTTTGATATAGGCCTACCAATAGTATAAGTTATAACATTGTGGGATACTAATTGCATTCAGCTATAATTATGAAGTAACATGCTCTATACAGAACTCAGACTTTAACAGGTTTTATGACTGAGTTGTTGTAATCTTGTTAGGTGTATGTATTTAAGGCCTGTAACCTGGTTTACTTTGGAACTGTGTGGTTTACTATTGCTAAGCTGTAGCCCTATACTTGTCCTTAGCTACCCATGAGTAGACTAAACCTATTATCATCTGCTCTTCTCTGGAAGGTATACTGGGTAACTGTTTGTTTACCTCACTCAACATATCCGGTTAAGTCCATAAATGCCAAAAGGATGATACAGGAACACTGACTTGGCATAACTTTGTATACCTTGGGACACACTAGTCACATAAGAAACTTTATTTTATATTCTACATGAGACAGTATCAGTGTAGCTGCAGTGTATCCAGTGTTGGACATTTCAACTAATCCATTTCAAATTATCCTTTTTTATGTATGGCTGTTAATGTTTTTTTTTCTTCACAATGTCTAGATTATATTGACCATTGTATTTCCATCTTCCAGTACACTAATGACGTTCTTGCCTACTGTCTTTGCCTGCAAATGTGCAGTGCATTATTGATAACTTCAAGTTCTTAAAGCCTATCTCTTTAAGATCCTTAGATGAAGTCACACAGTAAAGGGCAGAGCATGTGAGTGTACAGGCTTCAGATTGGCTGTGAAGGGAACATGACAACACCCTATCTCTCCTCTCTGTTGCCGTTCACCTTGTGCTGCAGCGTCCACTACTGGGGCTTCAGGACCAGATGCAGGCAGAGAGGATGGAGGAGAGGTGGTGAGTAAGGAAGGGAGGGGCAGTTGAATGACGGAGTGGGAAGCAGGAGGGAGCATCGAGGCGCAGGAAGACTATAGCCTGTCCACTGGATGTAAGAGCAGCAGAGCAAAGTGCAGTAGGAGGGGGGCTTCCAAACTGCGTGGGCCCAGCGATGTCTTGATGGAGCATGGGCCAGGTTTTAGGATTCTCCCATTGCCGTGAGTTTGCTCCATTTCTCTCACAGTAGTCACAGTGTTGAGTTATCCCACCTCAGCATCTTTCCTGCTAACTGCTCAGAGCAGTGTGTGTTAGCTCATCCCCCATGACTCTCTCTTCTCTCTATTATAAGCTTGAGCCCCATCTTAATGGATGAAGAAAGAGATATATTTGGTTTCCCATCATCATGTGAATCTATATTTGCCATTGTTTACTATCTTGGTCTGTATGTGCCAACAAATTCTATATTTCTAATATCTGTTATTTCTTTACTAACAGATTATATTGAACTGAGTATTTTTAGTCAATGCCACAGAACTTTTATTATTTTCCTAAATGTTCTTTCTTGCAAAAGTAGCATGCAGCACACAATGCTTATTGATATTAGTAGATTTTAGGCTTTCTGCTTTCAAAGGCCTTGTTGTTGGCAATTTCTTCTATCCTCGAATCACCTTTAGTCACAACCAGTGTGTTTTATAACATGATGCAAATGATTTTAGATAAAATTTGATTTCGATAAATGCATGTTTTCATGTCTTCCAGAGGAGTTAGGTAAATGTATGTTTTCATGTCTTCCAGAGGAGTATGGCTCAGTGGCTTCAACACCAGACTCGACCCCTCCATGCACTGATGGTACGTCCTAACAATACCTCTGCCCACGCATGGGCAACACTTACTGTGTCTACAGCAGTAATACACAGGTCAAAACAGTGGTTCTTTGATCTCAGCTTCTATTACATAGGTTCCATTTTTAGATATAAGAATTTGATGGTAGAATCTATTACACTTATCTAAGATATTTAAATGTTTGTCCAGATTGATTTATTTTTTAAATTCTTGACTTGTCATGCAGGTGGGAATGAGGAGTCTGAACTGTGCGAGCTGCAGACTGCCCGTGAATGGTCAGATGATGATGAAGGAGGAGATGGTGATGATGAAGATGGGTTGGCCTCTTCTCCATCCCTTTGGGGTACCCCTCGCCAACATTCGTATGAGCTAACATTCTCCTACATCGCTATCGCTGAGCCTGAGGCTGTAGGGGCATCACGGCATTTGAGAGAGAGGCGCAGGGGGGGCTCCAGGAGCAGCCGCACTGCTTTGTTTCGCACTGACACATTGGAAACCCTGTTGGACTCCCCTGATGTGGAGTGGGACCCCCAAGCCTTTATCACACAGGAGGGACAGGAGGCAGCAGCAGAGAGGAGTGAGCAGCAGACATGGCCATCTACAGCCCATACAGAATGGATAAACTTTGAAGGAGAAAACTATGAACAAATGAGTACAACTCCACTTCCTCAGTGCCAGGAACCTCAGGAGAGAGCTACAGGGTTTCAAAGGGATGAAACTCCAAGCAGTTTCACTGTGCAGACTTCCACTCCCTCCCAATCCAGCTCACACACTCTTCAGTGTAAGTTATTTTCATGCTGATGTGATTTCTATTTAGATTAAACCATCCTTGTATAAGAAAGTGTGTGATGCAATAAATGTTTAGTATTCTGGTGACTCACACTCTGGAATTTGCAAAAAAGAATCTGATTGATATGTTCATATTGTAGTGAAACCATATAGCAGTATGCTACATTTTGTAAGCTTGCAACAAGGAAGTTTTATCTGATGAAGATAAAACTGAGCATGTGCAGAAAGAGTGATGTCATGATTACAGTGACCATAATTGTTTTTTTGCAGCAGCATCATTGTCCCCAGAGCCCGCTTCTGCTGTCTCCAGGGAAACCATTTCAGTGAAGCTGCTAACATCTGTGCCACCTCGGGGGGCGCTGCCTGGAGACCTCACATCTTCATCTGTGGCTGCTACAAGACTCAACACTCAGGAACAGCTGGTCAGCGAGCACTGGTTCTCCACACTGAACCTAGCAGAGGCTGATACAGTGTGGACACACATATGGACTCACATAGCAGGTATTACACTGTACTGTGTCTTTAAAGCTCATTTAGCCCATCGCTCTTGTGCAGGCTTTCAATGAGGCTGGTAATCAATACTGAAAATATCAGATTTCCCTTATAGCTTACACAGCCACACACGACCCACCTGCTTTATTGTTCTTCTGTAGTAACCTCCCCCTTCAAGAATGCCTGGCTAAGTATGGCTGAAGTATTTCTGGCGTTGGGTGACTTCAGGTTATGTACTTTTACATGTAAGGCTATATTATCCTCCTTTTGAGGGTGACTTGTGTCTGAGTTGACAAGAGTGTTTTCGTGGGCCATAGTTTGAATATTTGACTGGACATGGGGGAGGTATCATAAAACCTTGCTGATGAATGTTTGTCTAGGCTGATGACAGGGTATAAAGTGTCCAGAATAAATAGCACACCTTGGAGAATTATATTGCATTTAGTTTATGATTTATAGTTGTATACAATATGCATCAAAGGCCTGCCCAACTTACATTTATACATATTTATTATCATAGTATTATAATAAACAATTATAGAAGCGATTCAAAAAGGAAAGTATATTGTTAAATAAATCTTCCAGTCAAACTCATTTGTACCTTTCCAAACATTTCAATTGTAATGCACCAAGAGATTTTATTCAATGACATAATGGAACCAAACAGGCAGCGGTCATATTTCATTATACAGAAATAGATATAAATGAGAAGACATTCTTTCAATTTGACAAATAACATCTCAACATTTATCATCAGATTAACTACAAATTAAATCTAATGATAAATGTAGAGGTGTAATACACGTGTGTGTATTATTATTATCAATAGGACTCCTAATCTTAATAAAATATTACTTTTTAGAGGTGGTGGGTGGTGGCATAGATGAGATTATTTTGGGCTGTCAGGCCTTTGGATTGCTGAGCGAGCAGGGGGGAGCCAAAAACAGCTCAGAAGGACCAGAGGAGCTCAGACAGTGGGACAGACAGTGACAGCGGGCGTAAAGGGGAACACTGGAGCAGCAGTCAAAATGGCCAGTAAAGGTGAGATTATACATATGTGCTTTGCTGCAGAGCAAATATTTGTTCAGTTAAATGGTATAGCACACTGTAAAAGAAAGCATGTGAAACAACTATGTAAAAGAGGAATTGTTAGTCTGGGTAATGAAGTCTGGCGTTTTTTAACCACTTTACAAGTAAAGTCTCGAGGGGCAGTATCTTGTGTGCATTTAATGAGATGTGTACTTTTGTAGCCTGAAGCTGTGGGCCTGAATTATCAACGGGCTGGACTTTAGGTTTCTTGTTCACACAGAACACTTGGCATTTCATACTGTAGTACTCTATGCGCTCAGGATGTCCTCTGTCCTGACATCATGTTGTTAATAAAGAAATAAGATGATACCAAAATTGGCAGATTAAAAATGTTTAATTGATTATGTTTAATTTGTATAGCAAAATCACTTTGTTGCTTTCTTTGAAGTTGCACATATGAGAATCCATATATATGTTTGTTAAATGAGGTCCAAATAGATGTTTCCGGGTCATTATACTTAATTAATATCCATTAATTTGAGTATGTACTGTGTATATAAAACAGGTTCCTGAGGGTTTGCAGTTGTTTTAAATGATGGTTGTCAGTGTGTAATCTTGAGGTGGTGTCCATTATGTTTAACATTGGGATTAAATGGAAGTACTTGTGACCTTGAATAAGATGGTGCAAAGGTCACAACAGTGAGGAATTTTCAGTGATCCACTCACATAAGATTGTTTGTACATGGAGCTCTGACCCAACTATAAATACTGAGTATTTATGTTCTGTGCTCTTTAGTTGCTTGTCTATTTGCACATATATTTTGGGTTCTTTTTTATTTTGTGATAATGACTGGACTGCCTTCGTGTCTGGTGGACCACTGTTACAAATTATATTTTAAATTCATTGAGCTCCTGCAGCTGCTTAAAGCATGCAAAACTTGTTCTTTTTCTTTGTCACTGTATGGCATATCTTGGTTTCCATAGCAGCTGTTACTGTATGCTATAGAAAAGGCAAAGAGGTGTGGTGTGCAGTCTGATGTGTGTCAGCAGGTGCAGTAAAAGGCTGCATTTAAATTCTGTTTGACCGCTTGCTTCTCCCCTTCATCTGGGCTCTATATTTAGCTCCAGCCTGGGTCTGACGTGTTCATGGAGCTGTGATGGAGACTGGAGACCCACTCTTCACCGCTTTAACACTCAACCACTTCCTGTGTCATTTTACTCTGAAAATCTCAACTTTATTGAGTTGTGTTATATTAAGGCAGATGATAATTAATAAAATGTATTTTATATGTACTAAAGACTTAACAACATTGTATGTGTCCTGTTCAGATTGACCATTAGTGAAAAAACATCTCTTATGTTCAGTTTTACATAGTCACAATAAATCACTTGCATTATTGCGTTGTGTTCTTGCAGCGGTGGACCTGATCTATTGGAAGGACGCGGAGCGGTCAGGCATGGTGCTGACCGGGATAGTGGTGGGCCTGCTGTCACTGTTTCAGCTCAGTATCATCTCTGTGCTGGCTACCGTCTCTTTGGCTGTCATGTGCTTCACTATCTCTGTGAGAATCTACTACCAGGTCCTCTACATCCTCAACTGGGGTGATGGCGTGCACCCCTTTAAGTAAGACACTATATTGGCCTCCAAACTTTAAACTGGTTAATTCTTGCCATGTTGTATGTGATTAATTTTGTTATATGACCCTGTCTTAGGTCTTACCTGGATTTGGACATAAGTTTGAGTGGAGAGCTGGCTGATAGGTACATGCGAAAAGCCATTGTAACAGTTCTGTCAGTTGTGGATGCCCTGAAGAGACTATTTTGTGTGGGAAACCTTTTTAATTCCCTCAAAGTAAGTAAAAATTGCATCTGGTATAAGAATTTATTTGGTGTTGTTACTCCTCATAATTAGAACCACATAATGAGGCCTATCAGAATGCAATTATCCCAAAAAACAGTAATTTAGCTGGCAGTTTAAATAAGCATTCTAAATCTGTATATTTTTGTATGTAATAACACTTCGAGCAACCCCCTTTCCAACACACCATTGCCTAAATCAGAAAAACACTACTTTTGCACTGTTCTATAAGTCATGGTATATGATTTGGATCGAGAACACTTACAGAGGTTCTTTGACCAAGACCTTCAATCTACAAAAAGGAGTCATACACTGAAAATGTGTAAATTTATTATCACATTTTATGGATATTTCAACAACTTTGAAAAGACTGGGAATTTCTTTAGATAAAAATCTGGTGGTGCTGCAACTTAATGCAATAAGTATAAGCCTACTATTTCATCTGATGGTAGTACTACAAGTAATTATTTGGCTTAGTTATCACATTTACAGAGCACATACAGTCTGTGTGCATTGGTCCCTGTAGATCCTTGTGGTGTCAACCCTGACCTGGCCGGTATGTAACACACAGCAGTCTGAACAGCACCCCTGGAATCTGACGCAGGGGTGTCCCATGTCAGGACAGTACGCACCCTGCCCCCTCTGTGACAGTGGGGTAAAAGGGGAAACACCCAAGCCCATACTGGCAGTCGCATCAGTGCAGCTCAGTGTGGATGATTTGGTTCTCACTAAATGTCTACATGTCTAAAGATATTTATAGTGTTTGAGTAACAAAAAATAAACAACATACTGTATTTCACTGTGAGCTTGTGGTAATTAATGCTCTGGTTTGGTATTTTATTAGTTCCTGTTTCTACTCTACCTTGTGACATTTGTGGGAAAATTGTTCAATGGCCTTACGCTCCTCATCATCGGTGAGTATTTCTCATTGATAGTAGAAAGGTATTTGTAATTTTGAAGAATAATATTGAAGAATAATTTTGAAGAGTTTAATTAATTCATCTTTTGTCTAAATTTAATTTTTCAGTTGTCATTGCCATGTTTTCTTTGCCGTTGTTCTATCAGAGACACCAGGTTACACCTTTACTTTTTAATCATTGATTTTTTTTTTTTTAGAAATGCATTAACACATCTCTTTTGTTGTATAGGTGCAGATTGACAGTATTGTTGCTAAAATTCAGGGTCATTATGATAACATCACGGACATGTGAGTACAGTGCCATCTGCAGGATTTAAAATAATTAAGATCTAAAGATCTAAATGCAACTTGTTAAAGTAATTAATGATGAAAGGTGTGAGTTATTTTCTGTAACTCCTGACAAGAGCATTTTCTCTTTAGTCTGCTGAGACTTGCCCATGGGGGCTCTCCACCCCCTGATCAAACACCAGGTGGCGCTAAACCCAATGCCCACTAACCAAGAGGGGACATGAAACCACAGAATCCAGAGGAGCTGCAGACTGTCACTCAGAGGTCTTAACAGCAGTCTGTGCTTGAGCTCCAGAGACATGGACAGGAACTAAAGACGACACTCACCGGGATCACGCATGGTGTTTCATACTCAACCTGAACCAGTAATAGGGTTAGAAGTGGGACTGAGTATGGTGAAATAGATGTGTATGGACACTGAATGAGATGGTTTTTCACGTCAGAGGTGATGGACTGATGGATTGTGATGAATTGTTGTTTTTTTTTAAATGTCTTATTGACAGCTTTTATCCAAATTGACTAAAACGAGACCAGATTGGAAGGTGTGTGACTTCCAGTAGCTACTGTGTTCCACCAACAATCAGTGGTTCATTTGAAGACAGGGGTTGTCATGATTCACTTAAGAAATATCAGGATGCATGTGTCTAAATGGCCGCTCATGTGCAATATGATCACTGTATTTTTCATCTTAATGACAGTTTAACTTTGTGTGTCTGTGTCTGTGTGTCTATGTCTGTATGCGTGTGTGTGTGTGTGTCATAGACTTTATATATACAGTCTATGGTGTGTATGTGTGTGTGTGTGTGTGTGTGTGTGTGTGTGTGTGTGTGTGTGTGTGTGCGTGCGTGTGTGTAATGTATGAATTTGAGCCTGCTGAGAGGAACCTATCATCCATATTCTATCCAAAACAGTTTCAGTTCATCTTCAAATCACAACCCAAAAGAACTCTGTATGGTGGTTGTTACAATGTTATAATCTAATAATAATATACAGAGGTCTATTGGGTCAGCATAACATATCCAAGCCGAAGGAAAAACATGAAGGATAATTGGAGTTAAGTGCGGACGGTGCCTTTCTAACTGTGGGTCTTATTGCATGGATCACAATATCTAACACCAACCCCTGACCATGAAACTCTTAACTGTGTACTCCACCATTGGCATCAGTGTATTACCAGGTATGTTACATAATAGTAATTAAAAAGACTCTAGGAATAATAAAATTGTTATAGGATACAAAATGATTCACTTTGCCTTTAGTGTCTGCTTTTGAGATTAATCTATGCCTTATATTTATTATGAACCAGTGTATGACATGACTGTCAGGATTGTGTATTTTAATAATTTTACTAGCTTTAGATATCCTTCATCTGTTTAAATCTACACAATGATTCAATGTGTAGATTAGGCTAAAGCAATAGGATTCAAGAAGCAAGGATATCTTATTCTTTATAGTCTTTATTTGTTTTGGTTTTCAGAGGGGGAAATTTAGCTACATGAATCACATTTCACATACATTTTTATTTGTGTAATTCAACTAATTTTCAATGAAACAATAAATTGTTAAAACAGATACATTCGTATATATCTTTATTTTCTAAGTTAGTAGTAAGTTGTAACTGTACTTATTTAGACTTCTTGCACTCATTCAACACAAGGGGGCGACAAAAGATTTAGTAAAGTGGGCTTCCCGACCCCACAGTCAATGGATTTGACAGCTGTTCTCAGATCTGCTCCAACCAGGGGCGGTCCTAGGCACGGGCCGACAGGGCAGCCGCCTGGTATAGAGAAATATATTCTAATGCTAAAGTCAGTCATACACAAGGGTTCTTTTATTCCCAGGGGAGGTGGGTGGGCACCAGGAGGGGGTCTGGCCCGGGGAGTAAATCAGTAAATCAGTAAATCAGACTGCCACTGTCTCCATCTACATAAAAATATAAACTGTATCACTAACACTGTCAGTGTGCTACATCAGAATCTATTATTTCACTGTATCAAATAGATGCAGCATTTTAGTGAGCTATGTCAGTTTGGTTTGAAATAGGCTATCACAGGAAGACAAAAATGAACACGATTGCACGATTGTCATTGAACAGGACTGAGCCTACACATTATACCATGATCATTATTTAATAATGGCTCTAAGGTCACCAACCTGGACATTATTATGACGAGATAAAAGTGGAAAAACCATAGTCTGATTCCACTTGAGTGTTTGAGTGTTGAAGTGGGCGGGACAAATGCACTCTGCGGACCCGCCCTCTTCACGGGTGGACGAGGTCTCCAGCCTATGCGCTGAACCTTCACTTCAGAACAGCACGTCATTTACTAAGGGCGGCCGCAGACAGAAGCGGACGGGAGTGCGCATGGGACTGGTCTGAATGTCGCCTCCGTTCAGCATGGATTACCCAAAGACCATGGCTCCCCCGGTACCTCCGCACAAACCCAGACCTACGCGCACGGGACAGCCGCACGAGAGGCTGCTCAAGTGCGTGCTCCTGGGGGACGGAGCGGTGGGAAAAACAAGCCTGGTGGTCAGCTACACCACCAATGGATATCCGACCAAATATGTGCCCACTGCGTTTGATGACTTCTCTGGTAAGTTTATAAGTTTCTCTGGTATATTACCTCATTCTGCACCAGCTTGACCCAACTTGGCTAAATGGCATGAAGTTTATTTTAGAGGTGTATTTTCTGGGGGATACATTTTTGCGCGCGCGCGCACACACACACACACACACACACACACATTTATATATATATATATATATATATATATATATATATATATATATATATATATATATATATATATATATATATAATGCTACTACTATTATACGGAGGCTATTTTCTGTACAATATATTTTTGACTGGGTTCTGTGTTCCAGCCTTTCATGTAGCTACATGCTTTATTTACCAAAAAATAAAGGTGGGTGCTAATCCTTCAAAAGGCTCTGTTGTTACAAATTAAATAGCTGAGACTTGTTGCATTTTTGTTTTTGTGGTGACATTCATTATGGTAATTATATGAAATTATAGATGAGCGGTAAAACTAACAACTCCACTAAGACACATCTCATAAAGCAGTGGTTGGTGCAGGCAGATAGCCTGGAGCTAGGGGCTGGCTCAACCTTCTCCATACAAAAGCCAGTGTGTGTCTGCTCAGTGGTTTTAGATTGCACAACTTTGCCTATTGTTGTGAGCCTTGACCCGGCAGCCCTTTCTCTCTCCACTGGACTGACCACATCTGTTGCAAAGGCTCTAAGGCTCAGATTGTCTTTTGGGACACTTTTGACACAGAGGGATTGTGGAGATGGGGCCCTTGGTGGTGATGTCATATTTCTGTGCTTGCAATCAGTGTCCTTTCAGAAAGTTTGTTGTCCAGAAATTACGCAACAAGGCACAGGTGGCAGAGATATGGAGGACAGAGAGAGAGAGAGTCGACAATGATTCACAAAAAAATGATCTAATGAAGATCATGTGTCAGGGATTAGTAGAGTTCAGCGTCATCCATTTGGATTTGGATTTTTTTTTTTTATAAAATAGGCTGCATTTTCTTCAAGCATGAATATTGTTACAACTAAATAAATTCCACAAGTACTATGTTCCAAAAAACTATAAAATCAAATTAAAAAGTATAAGTAAGTAAATCCATCAGGCCCCTGAGAGGCAGTTAACTCTGTGCGATGGTGCCTTTCCCAAAAATATCACTAGTTTGTGCAGCTTTTTGATCAGGTGCTATGACGGACCACACTCCAGGCTTTTTAAAGTAAATGTTTCCATGTGCCTGCTGCTTTATATTGTGTTCACTCTTTTCAAAAGGAATAATGGCTTCACAATGAAACAGTGACTCATCCACTCTTCACTTCCTTTTTTTTTTTTACACAACCTTGGACTGTTAGTGTGAGGGTCTCAACAGTAAATGGGTAAATGGCAGAGTGGGTGGGCAGTCCATTATATATGGTTGTACTCCACTGCTGATTTGCCATGTAACAGGGCTGTAGATGTTTTATATATATTCATATTTGTTTTTCTGGACAAGCAGGAAAAAATTACACATTTTGACTCACAAAAATAAAAGAAAGTGTTAAGATAAGATAAGATAATCCTTTATTTGTCCCACAATGGGGAAGTTGCAGTGTCACAGCGCAAGTTCCAGAAACAGTAGGAAAATATGAGCATGCATCAAAATTAAGATAAATAATCACCCATTATCCCATTAAATGTCCTTAATGTTTTCTAATATAGTATATTAAAGAAAGGCTAAGCAATCCACGGGCAACTTTGATTAGTGATTGGTGTGACCTTGTATATTTGCACACTGCCACCACAACACCACTGCCATGTAAAGAAAAAATAACCAAATACTATGTTTTGTGTGTCTACAGCTGTTGTTCAAGTGGATGGACACCCAGTCAGGCTACAGCTATGTGACACTGCTGGACAGGTGAGTTTCAACTATTATTTATTAACAAACAGAGTTTATAGTTCACACAGACTTAAAACATAAGATATTCTACTGCAGGGGTAATTGCTATTTCTAATTAGTCTTATAACTCCTACACAGAATTGTATGACATTTTAATAGAATTGTGATACATTTGTTGGTATGAATGCTTGTACAAAGTGCTTTTAAAGTAAACTGTGCATGCAGTAGTGTAAAGAGTGTTTTAGTGTACCTGCTCCACCATATTTGAAAGTGTACAAATACAGGATGATAGTTTAGATTCCTATGATTAATAAGCAAGAGAAAAGCGTGTGTTGGTGGAGAGCCAAACTTACTGATCTATTAAATCTATCTCAGAGGGAACATGTTGTGCAACCATGTTTTATTTCTGCAAGGCGAGGGCGGCTGTTTCTTAATCAAACTCAATAAAATTCTGCCCTGGAGCTGCATATTTAACATTAGTTATCACTGTGCACTGTGCTCAAAGTGGGCACTGCCAGTTCTCTGCACTATTGAACTCAACTTGGCAATGACAAAGTGGAAAGACACATTTTACCTTTACTATATATATATATAAATACATATACATATATATATATATGTATGTGTGTGTGTGTGTGTGTGTGTGTCAGGAAGTACCGGTACTTACTGTACTGATGCAGTTTCATAAGATTGGCTTAGAGACAAGATCAAGCCAATGTTAGTGATAAAAAACAAAAAAACTCCCTCCAAAGATGATAAACAAATCTGCTTCTTAGTCACAGATGTTGATAGCTTTGTGTATTCCACTGCTCTATGTACGTCATTTCACTTTTCCCCCCAGCCAAAGCATGTGCAAGCAGTTTGCTGTTGAGTATCTGCAAAAATAACACCACAGACCTTTTTGTTAGTCTTTATAATTTCAGTTTGCTTCTTCTCATTGTCTGCAAAATCAGCATGGAGCCAATGCAATGCCTAGGCTCAACAAAAGGAGATTAGGAAACTGTGAGGCAGTGTGTGGTGGGATTAATCTATGTACTTAAAGATGTGGGGGGCTGTGTTAGTTAATACACTGGTGGTAGCATGAACTAAGAAATTTTCTGTGTGTAAGAAAATGCTAAATAATAATAATAATAATAATAATAATAATAATAATAATAATAATAATAATAATAATAATAATAATAATAATAATAATAATATATTCACAAAATGGGATTAAACATATCTATCTTGCATTTATTCAACTCTATATTGTTATGAAGTACCGTAAAAGATATTCTTACTGTGAATGAGCTCACCTCTCCACAGATTTGACCTGTAGCTTAGCTTCGAGGAACTACCTGCTTGTCTCCATAGAAACAGATGCTTTTATTGCCATACTGTGGAACATTTTATGTCTTAAATGTGTTACACAATTGTACTCATCTACTAATATCTACTCTTCTGTCTTCCCCAGGATGAATTCGACAAACTGCGTCACTTCTGCTACAGCCGGACTGATGCCTTGCTCCTGTGCTTCAGCGTGGTTAGCCCCGCCTCCTTTCAGAATGTCTGGGAGAAGTGGGTGCCCGAGATCCGGCGCCGATGCCCCCTGACCCCTATCCTCCTGGTGGGCACCCAGTGTGACCTGCGACAGGATGTAAAGGTGCTGATTGAGCTGTCCCGCAGGAGGGAAAGGCCTGTGGAGGAGGAAGACGCCCGGGCGCTGGCGGACAAAATCGGAGCAGTGATGTACGTGGAGTGTTCTGCTCTCACACAAAAGAATCTGAAGGAGGTGTTTGACGCCGCCATCGCGGTGGGATTACGACAATCTGACAGGAGGGCCAGGAGGGAGAGGAAAGTGCACAGTACGGCTGATAAGATGAAGATGCTTTCAAAATCCTGGTGGAAGAAATATGTGTGTGTCCAGTGACAGAACAGCTGCTTGGACTGTCCCTTAACTGGATATGTTAGTTTCTTTGTATTTGGAGGACTCAGGAGGACTTGCCTTAAAACTTCAATGGAGTATCACCTCTAAATAGCAGGGCCCTGGGGCAGCTGAACAAAGTTGTGCCAAGCATAAAGCTGCAACCATGAACAGCTCACTTCAGCCAACATGAACTGTGAAATTTACCTGCATTCATCCAAAACTGAATGAACTTCTCTGGCATGAGGACTGCATATTCTAGTGGACTTATCCAAAGGAAATGTGAGCAAGCTCATCACATAATCAGTTCCTATGTACCAAAACATTTTGTCTGAATTGGACAAAAATAATTAATGTCATTTTGTTTGTTATAAGCCCTTTAGGTTTAAAATCTAAGCTTCTCCTGCACTTTTGCTTGTAATTTCAGAAATGACCTATTTAGATCACAAAGCTATTATAATGTTTCTACCAAAGCATGTGCCATATTTGTACATGGCTGCAATAATACCACTCTACATATTAAGATTCTGCTGCACTCTTACACACTAAGTTTTTTGTTTTTTGGCAACTTTGATCCATTAAGGCCTAATGTTCTTAATATTCAAGCAATAACTGAGTAAATGTAGTTTGCATTTACCAAAGAGTCTTGCACAACCCATCTCATTCATATCATGCTAGTACCTTTGTTACTCTTAGAGGAGTTTGTTCCTATATATGATTCAGAGAAGCTGTTGAATGCATGCCTGCTGCAACAAACCATACTGTGGCTGATCACAGGGTCTATCTTTGCCTAAAAGTGTAATTATGCATTTCTTTGTTGGTCTGTCCTCGTCTGAAATGACACATCACAAAAAGAGGCCGACTCCTTGTTTGCTTCTTATTTTTCAGAAGCCTTTAATTCAGCTCTGTTTATTTATCCAGATGTTGAGGGCCAAAAAGTGATCAGCAGCAGTACAGAGCTGGAGTATCACTTTGTTATGTATGTTACATAGTAATAATCACATAAGTGTTTATAATGTTGTTAAAAGTCAGTCAATGGCTGTACTAATTGGTACTTAAGAGTGTGTGAGTGTTGGAGCTGTTGGACTTGTATGAATGGAACAATAAATAAAATATAAACTATTTAAGATTTCTTCTGGTTGCCTTCTTGCATATCTTATTTATATAGTCATTCTATAGTGGTTAATTACTTTTAGCCTATGTATATATTACAGGATGTTTATGTAAATAGTATTTGCCATGGTTGAACTTTGTAAACAGATCAACAATGGATTTACGAGCCAGTGTGCTTGTGCCAGTCCCAGGTCATGTTAAATTAGAACTACTGGAACATTATGATATTGTGCAAAATATAGCCCAGATGTTCATATAATCAGCAACTGTCATTAAAACAATGTGGTATAGAACACAGAACATAGAGCTATATACTGACCACTGTAGCCGCGATGTCTGCAGGGGATTAAAACTGGCTCAAATTGCTTTTTTTCTATTCAGAGAAGTGTGTTTCTACCACAATATACAAAAATTGCATCAAGTTATCTAAAATTGTTTACTGAAGATAATGATAGGTTGGCATGCTGACGAGCGCCTGTGTTGTCTGGCAGACTGCGGATGAGTATACTGTCCAGACATAATGCTGGAGAAACCAAGCCGAGATGTTCTTTAATTATCATAGTTTCAGGGCTCCAATTTCCACCATTATTTGAGATGGAAAGTCAATTGTTTTGTCTGGCAATCATTTTGGGAGAGACCTTGTATTCAGTGACTTGACTGTGGTTTCAGTCTGTTTCAACATAATATTTACCTGTCTGCTCAAAACAGAAGTTATGCAGAGGGTCTAGGACAGAACATGTAAATGTGATAATTAGAGAACGCCCATATGGTAATAAATAGAAAATCGTGGACTGCACCCAGAGACTGTATAATATCAATTATATGTCTAAATATTCTTTATACCAGGGGTGTCAAACTTATTTTGGTGCAGGGGCCATATCCAACCTACTTTGATCCCAAAGGCACTGGATCAGAAAACTCATGGCATATATACCCCAAAAATAGCAATAAGTCCAAATATTTGTCCAGAGAAATGCAAATCTATTACAGACTGCTGTTTCTTTAGTCCCAGTTCATTTATCTTCTGTCTTCTCAATTCTCCATTCAAGTTACTGTATTGTTCGAAATGCCATGCCTCGTAGTGGCATTTAAGATTGTATTCCTTGAGCACCACCACTTGTTGCAGACACACCAAGCATACAAGTTTCCCATTCACCTTGATGAACAAATAGGAATTAGTAAATTCTTGGAAAATCCTGCACTCGGCGTCCACTTTTCTCATTTTTGACATTTTGCTGATGAGGGTGTCACGGTCAACAGTCAAAACGATGGTCCTTTAAGAGCGTTTGGAAAGAGGCGAGTCTTCATTTACGCTGCTCTGGTGGGAGGCCACGCACAGAGGTGCTGGAGACGCTGCTATGCTAAGCTGCACAGAAAAAAGGCACAGAAAATTACCAATATTTTAATAGAACATTTCAATATAATTAAAATATTTTAATAGAAAATCAGATGAGGGCCAGATTAAAGGTCTTGGAGGACCGGATCCAGTCCCCGGGCCGCATGCTTGACACCCCTGCTTTATACAGTAAAATATGTCTGCACCTAATGACCATTGTGCTGACATTGTCTTATTGTGATGTAGTGCTTCTGTTTAATTGCAGCTCTATTTTCAAACACAGACACTAGACCCAGACCCTTATGCTATTGGCCAGCCATGTTGGAAGTAGATTAAATTAACCAGTGACGTGTGAACTATCAAAATTAGTAGGTTGCTTTCTCTATCTCTTAATGACATAATAATAATAATAATAATAATAATAATAATAATAATAATAATAATAATAATAATAATAATAATAATAATAATAATAATAATAATTTATGATCTGAAAAACTACAATATATCTTTGGCATATTGTTGGCATACTTCCACCGTTAATACACAGTTACATATTTTCTTAAAGAGAGTTCTTTTCATACCACTTAATAGTTGAAACTAAAATGTATTAATTTAGTTTCACCTCTCAATATGACCAATACATTCTATTCGGGCCTATTAAAATTTCTCATTTGGAACTATGTCAAAAAAATTTTGATGACGTTAAACCTACAAATCCCTTGAGTGTGTTGGTGCGAAGTGTGTGGCCCAGAGAGGATTACCTCCAATCATGTGTAAAAACGCTAGACAGCTACCAAAATGAGTTATCGTCCAAGAACTTTTTATGTAACTGCTACGAATGAATTAGGTAACATGTGAACCCTGACTGCATGAAAAGACTAGAATCATGAGTCTCATTTTCAGCCGAGCGTGAAAGTCTGGAGGACTTTTGGAACCACCACAATGATAACTCCCTGTGTAATGTTGACCTCTCAGCATGTGTAGTGTCTGTTAGTGATACTTTGCAGTGACATCATGCTTGGGGGGGTTCTAAACATTTCACCATTGGAGATGTATGTAGCGGTTACCATGGTGAGTCAATACACACATTAGCAAACTGACAAAAAATGTTCTAAGACTGTCTGGAAAAAAAAACACAAAACAGATTTAAATAACACATTTTCAGGACTAAGTGAAAACTCTAGCTAGCCTGTGACTGTAGTTTGATGTGTGTGAGACTTGTTGAGGCGCACAAGTCAGCTCACCTGTTGTAGTATCAACCAAGTCAGCTCTTTCTGGTCAGATTGTGTTAAAAAATAAAGCTCGGATTAAGTTTAATTTAAGTAACAGAGCTTCAACAGAGTAGTGCTTTCAGTTAGCATCACACCCACCCATGTTGATGACATCAGCTGCAATGTATCAACACTACAATTTGAAGCCAGTTTGGTATAGTGTTGGCCATGTTGGAGATACTCGAAACAAAGCGAACAGTGCACTTATGCTGCAAAGTAAAAAAAAAAGAAAAGCAAAATGGTCAGTGATTGTCAGGTCCTAGGCTGTCACAATAGATCGGACAGAGAAAAACACCTGCAGTTCTATCGTTTACCTAAAGTAGTGACCAACCAGGGTCAACAGACAGAGCAATTATCAAAGGAAAGGAGGCGATTGTGGATCGCCAGTCTCAAGCAGAACTTGGATGGGAAAAATCACGACAACATTCGCATATGCTCAGCTCATTTCGCAGCAGGTAGATATTTCATACTGTGCATTGTGATTGCTATCGTCATTTTTTTATTTGTCATTTTAGGTCCATGCATCAATAATTATTAAACTTTGTTAGTTGTAAATATTGTACATGTACATGTTCATTTGCTTCATTAGCCCCTACAGTAAATTGTATTACAATGTTAATATTTTAATCTTTGCAAAATGTGAATAATAATATACTAGTACTTAAACACGTTACACATGTGGCTCTACTAGATACACGTATGCCTACCTTTGCCATCACAATACGCTTGTCTCCAATTCTCCGCACTTTTTTGTACCCAGCCACAAACAAACTGGTTGTTGCCTCCAGACCTTGAGAGCTCTGAAGGTCTTGTGCTGTATAAGGGCTTGGGGAGTTGACAAAGTCAGGATCGCTTACAGCAGGCAGAATCGACAAATCGCCACTGTCACTAATAATCTTGAATCCATCTCATATAGATCTTCTTGCTCAATTAATTTGAGTTTGTTCATATAATGTTGCTTTTCTTTGGCATCCAACTTATCTCTACACAACTGGTCAACTGTATCAGAATTTCTGGATTCCGATGTGGAAGGTTTATCGCGAAATTTTGAGTTTATCTGCACGGTTGTTTTATAAGTGTGTTTAATTTGAGTGAGCAATATCTCCAACATGGCCGCACATCAGGGTCATGGTGGGGTTTTTCGAGTCCGTGAAAATGCTCTATAGGGTAGAGATCTGGTCACTCCACTAAGGTCCACTTTGTACATTGTCTTTAGGATTAACTGTTGCTCAAGCTCTTGTAATGCGATGCAATATGTCTGGGGCCTGATTAAAAAACACACTCAGGGATTTAACAGCAAGGGACCAGACTGTCTGCCCACTACGCCACATGATATTTCTGAATCTGATATTTAATTTAAAAAATAAAAAATACAATAGTTGACTTTTGATCAGCTCATTTGATGATAAAGCCTTCTTCTACATCTAATTTTGATGGTCTAACAGGAATTAAGGGAGAAAGCAGGATCTCTGCACAATCTTACTGGAAAAATTATCTTTACCGAGGGAAACTGGGGCACCTAAAGGCCCAATAGTCTGGGAACCGAACCTGAGGCTTTCTTTCTTTGAGATGTGCAGGCAAAGGGAAAAATCAAAAGCTCACAAAACAAGGGTAAGTCTATTTTGCGGGAGTTTGTGGTAGGAAAAATGTTGTTTCTCTGTCCTTTAATCAAAGCCTTTAATCTGACTTTGTTTTGTTCTTATCATCTGTATTTAAGTCATGTAAACAATAAAAATACTGAGATTGGTGCAAACTACACACGTTAATATAAGCTGTCCAGTAATGCATTTCTTTCCTTCAGACTTAGCTAACCCCTTTTATAGGTGCACTATGTAACTTTTTGGTTGGGGGTCCGTCACCTGCTTGTTTCTATGGATATGTCATTGCTTTCTGGAATGTTCCACAGTATGACATTAAACTGCTCTACATTACATTTATTAAATTATAGGTGTTTTTATAGCTCAAAAATACCTAGAAAAACAGGCAGTCTGACTGTGAACAGGGTTGCCTCCCTACAGATCTGACCTGTAACTTGGTCTGGTTTGGTCTCCATGATGATAGAAAGGTTTAATACCATATTGTGAAACATTCCAGACAATCTCCATGGAGAAAAGCATTTGACAGACCCTACACAATGCACCTTTAATGTTATAGCTCTGTCTGACTATATTGCTAGTGCTCCAGTGCGCCGTTAGCGGGATAATGTTTTAATAAGCTTAAATAAACCCCCATGGCAGACTCTGTTTATGGGAAGTTATTTGAGTCACTGTGTCTCAGGGTCAGCACAGTCTCTTTGAACATCACATGCTTTTATTGTGAAGAGCCCCGTAACATCTGTCCACGGTCTGCCCAACATGTGTGCACACTCCAGGCCAACATTTGAACACAATCATCTTTGCAGGACATGTACAGTTCTGTGTTAGGTTAAGGTGCTTCAAATGAGGACACATTTTAGGGGCTATAAAAGTAACTGTGCAATTAAACTATGATTTCATACAGTCCGACAGCTCTCTAATTAGCCCTGTGAAGGTTGTGCAATCTCAGAGTAAGGTCATTTGATCTGGTTTCTGGTTATAAAAATGTTGTAATAGATTTGATTTATGATGTTGGATTTGATTTTCAGTGTTAATGGAAAAAAAAAATATCAAATTGCAATCCAAAAGAGATGAATCACTGGTTAAAAGTAAATATGCAGCTCTCTTTAAGATGCTCAAAGATACTTTACATTCACTTCAGCTGATAAACTATACCTGTTGCCATAGATGCCCTGGGGTAGGCTGATGTAAACATGGCTGTCAATCTGCACTATCGGCCCCTCCAAACAGCACCAATCATTCACTCAACTTTTTAACTTACTTACTTGATCCTGGTTGCGCACACTGTTGAAAAGGGAGTGAGTCATATCTGCTTTACCTCCACAAAACTCCACCTGTACAGTTATACATTAACTAGGGTTATGTCAGAGAAGGAGTCAATATTTAGCATTTATAACAAGCAGTAAAAGGAGACCATATGCTCAGGGCCTGCTGATTTGCACAGCATCTGTTGTATGTGGGTCTTCTCATGTTACATGCACTGTACTTAGTTTCTCTGCTTAGTCCCAAAATGTAAATAGGTCATAGAAGTGTTTAGCCTGACTCCAGAAAGTGATCTCACAGATGAAACTGGAGCAGACAAATGGGTGGGACTTTGGGGACTGATTCAATAAGATTCTGGTTTCTGGTGGATCATGTTGTTGGTTTGAGTCCAACTGTACATGTGATGTCATTAAGGCCATGTCTGATTGGTTCACAGCTACAGCCCACATGTGACTACTGTTATCTGATTGGCCCTAAAATGGTTATTGTTCTTTATGAAGAAATGGCTCATGGGTTTTCTGACCTCTTTTGCTGTGGTAAACATATTGATCATTTTTAAGGTGAACTTCTTTTCTGTCTCTGCTCTTTTTATCAGTTTGTTTTGCTGGTGGAGTCTTTTTTTTCCCCCTTTGATCCTTCATATGGAAAAGATAAGAGTATGAGTTTTCCTGGCCTGTATAGTGCCTTGTCATTCACTACCGTTTGAACACAAATCCGATAGCCTTCACTTTAACTGATTTACACAAAGTTCCTAAAGATAAGAATCATATATGACTCATATCTTTGTATAGATCAGCAGGTGTGCAGCAAAAATGCAAAATAAAATTATTTCTACATGAAAACAAAGAAATTAATTCACTTTACAAAAAATGTAGAGGTGACTAGTGGGCAAATGCTCTTAATAGTTTCATGTAACTGAATAAACACAGCTCTAATAAATGCATTTTCCATTTGTAATTGTACTATACCCATATGATTAGTTCATGAAATAATTATTAAAAACTGAATTTGCACATGTTGTTTTTATTCTAACATACAGTTCACTGGAGCCATGATGTGTGGGGTATTTCCACTGAATCTAACACTGATCTCTTTCGCAGTCTTTGACACTGGTCCAGGACATATACACAGTGCTGGTTGGCTTCTGGAGATGCAGTGTGCAGCCAGTATGAATTGTTGTCACTGAAGTGCTTTAAGGCTGGCAGCAGTTAGCTTGGTCACTGATTATGTAAGTCACTTCTGTTTTCCTGTATAGCCCGCTCCACTCCTCACGCCACACTGTGCACTGAACTTTTGATCATAAAGGTAGATAAAACCAGCTCCAGAACTCCTCTCTGCACACAGGGGAAAAGTACAAGATTCAGCATGCTCTGGTTTATATCCTAAGCTTGTTTGTTGTCCTTTCCACTTTCAGCTGTCCTGCATTGTATTCCCATCATTTTGACGTGCCGTACTCTGAGTTTAAACTGTATACCTGGAGAGGTGCTTTTCTTCATGCAGTGAGTTCACATGGAGGCTGTGTTTGTTCACTGAAGTCAAAAGCGAGGCTGCTCTTGGTGATTGATTACCCACTAATCACACACTACCAAGGTAACGTTCATTGACTTTATTTCAATGTGTGCTCTGTCCCTCTGCAGGTAAGGGGATCCCGAAGACTGATCACATGACGCCGGACTCTAGCTGTCCTGTTGATCATCATTATCCCGAGGAAATCACTGCTTCCATTTTTAGTGCTTAATTGCGGAAGCCATTATTGTGGGGCACAAAGACATGCGGCCCTAACTAGAGCTAAACTATCCACACTGACCTGGCGACCTCAGCCTCCAGCGAGCTTTGAAACCTGAGAAAGCTGTGGTGATCCTTGACCCCGGAGCCTTCCACCTCCCACGGTAGAGGCAACCCAAGCAGCCCCCCCTCGGACAGGATGTGACCTGCATAGAGTGCTCCATAGGCAGGCCATGACCCCAGACACTGTCCAGACTACGTGTCTGCCCCAAGCCTGATGTGAGAGTGACAGTGTGATAGCAAAAGCTGACAACAAGATACTTCATGTTCAGATAAGTGCTCAAAGAAACAGTATCATGAACTCAACTCTTCTGATCAGCCGCAAAATGCACTGTCATACGTTTACCTCACTTGTGACAGCATTTATGTCTGCACATTTTACAGCTCACTGCACTTGGTGCCACTAGATAAGTTATCAGCCAGAACTAAATGTCTCATATTTAAGAATAATTACACAAAATCAGCTGTACTATCTGCTTTGAAGTTCCGCTAGGCAATATTGTTTATCTCCACAGCACATGATAGAGCAATAAGAACTATAATAATGATAAGACATCTCAATTTGAGTTACTCCCTGCACCAGAGAAGTTTATCATGTTATTCTTTATAATGCTCTCAGATGTTGAAAATCATGTCCTTATTTGCCTTTGTGTCGCTAATTCATTTAAAGAGTACATCACTGAAAAGTACCGTCCTGGCTTCACCATTCATTTCAGGTGCTTTGATGTTTTTGATTGAGGTGTTTTTGTCTAGTTTCTTTTTTGACTGGGCCTGTCCATTCTTTCTCTTTGTCGGCCTGCAGAGCATCAGCCAACAATACGTCAAGAGAAAAGTTGTTAAGAAGACGAAAAGGTTTTGAATGTGTGGGGTACGGGCCAGTGACGTCTGCTGTGTGTCAGGAACAAAGCTGCTTTCCCCACCACCACCGGGAGAACAAAAGCCTGCTGCAGGATTTAACTAAGTCCAAATAGCTACACTTCAATAGTGAAACGTTTTGTTCTGGGAAATACGAAGAGCACGTCAGTGTTGAGAAAAGTAGGACACTACTTAAATCTAATTATTAACACTATAAAATGAGTCTCTTGCAGCCAGTTTTCAATAGTTAAATTGTATGGAGTTGCCATTGTGTTGCTTTGTGTGGTTGTTGTTATTATTTCAACAAAGCATATTTGATTGTTTTTTTTTTGTTTTGTTTTTTTTGTAAGCAGGTGGAATAAGATAGCTGTGCCTGTGTTGGAAGATTAAGGAGGGACAAATCAAAAGTTAAAATAGGTGTATAAAATAAAACTTGATTCATACAGTAGGTTGTACCATGTGGTTTGAAATTAGGCTCATCATAGTCAGACTGTGAAATCTATTTTATGATATTTAGATTTAGTAGTCGTATTAATGTAAACTCAGTGCACACTTGCTGCTGCGGGAAGGTAAACTCATATAAGATGTATGTATTGCTGTTACTGGCTTTGAGTAAAACTGCCTTTTTGAGCGCACACAGAATATGAGAAGACTATAGATATACAGACAGATTATCCTATACTGCAGCCTCCTAATTGCTCTCATTACTGTGTAGTGTTTGGTGAATGTGGACCGCACTGACCTTGGCCTTTGAAATGTTAGAGCCTGGCGTCTTGAAACTGCGCACTGAGTAGGAGTAGGAGGAGGAGGAGGAGGAAGAACAAGCCCTCTCCTTCACGTTGTGTATGAATGAATGTTTCTGTGTTGTGCTTTTGTGGGAGTCAGTGGATTCAGAATGGATCATGTGACCCAGAGGCACACTGACACAAACTCACTATTCTGTTGTGTTGATCATCTCGTGCCTTTGACCATCTCGGCAAAGAACCGCTCAATACTGCATTTGTTACAGCAACTGGTGGCAAATCACTTTCACTTTTATAGTGTCACAGTTCTATATATTCTTCCACGTTCTCAGCTTTCTCACATAACAGAAAGATAGATATGTCCTTGGGCTCAATAGTGGAAATATCCAGTAGCCCAATAAAAGTATAACTCAAATATGCATCAGGCAAAGTCATAATATACTGTACAAGTTCATGCATGTCCAGTGAGTGTTTGTACTGAAGGTATGGTGTATTCTAAAGGCTTTTCAAACTGTGGTATAGACACAACTAGAAGACTGTACAGGTAAGGCGCTCTGAAAAGGTGAAAAGTAGTGGGTCCGATCTGTATTTCGTATTTTGTCTTTCTTTCAAGATTTTGTTATAAACAGTGAAGGAAAGAATACATTGACAATGTATTTAGTTACAGAATACCGAATACCTGCATTAAAATGTATTTTGTAACGTATTCCGATACATAAGCCAGTTAAAGTACTGTATTCTGAATACTGTTACATCATGTTGTATTTAAATTATAGTGTAAGAGCAGTGCTTTGTATTTTTCTCACTACTATTGTGCAGTTCAAAGCCTATATTGTGTGATGAAATGCTTCCACGTATTTCCTTTGTTAGAAAAGTAACTGTAACTCTTGGTCATATTGTCTACCCAGTGACAGCACCAGCCAGCTGCAGAGGTCCCAGACTAACTCTAAACATAGAATGACACTAGATGGGTCATGCCTATCTCATCACATTATGCTGCATTCCAACATGTCTGACTACTGTCTTCACCTGACTGTACAGCCCTACACCATCACTATAGTTTTTAGATAAGTCATTCTATTTAAAAGCTGATAGCTGCTGTTGTGTCATGCATCAGGTGGAAACTCCTTCCATTGTTTGAACAGGGCTGTCATCAGGATGTGTGTCTCTTCCTTTACATGGAAACTGATGCTTTTGTGTGAGTGTAATGTTCCATAATGGGCCGCTTTGTCTACAGTTGGAGAGTTCAGGCTAAAGTGACTAATTACTAAGTTTATTAAGTCAGGTGGGCTGTTGAAAGGAAATATAGAAGAGGAAGTGTCATGGTAAGGGGGTATAATTAGCCTTCAGGTTGCTATAGAGACAGCCAGAGGTGAGACAATTCAAAGTACTGTGACCACCAAATATTATACTTATTATCATTCAACTGTGGACTAAACCTTTCATACAACTTTCATTTTTATTCGTGCTAGTATTGCATAGTATTGGTGTAAAATTTTATGGCATCATGTTACTAGTACATTTACTGCACTATTTACAGCCTTAATAAAGCATGGGAAAAAAGCATAATGGACAAGTGATTGAAGACTGATTTAGGCATAGTAACTCCTTAATGAAAGGTACATTGTGTAACTTTTCTGGTGGAGGGTCCGTCAATTGCTTTCTCCACGATAATGTTATTATTTTTGCCTGGAATCACAATATGGCATTCAACGTTTTTATCTTCAAGGAGATAATAATAATGCATTTTATTTAAAAGCGCCTTTCAGAACACCCAAGGACACTGCACAAGGTTAAAATGAATAAAAGCACAAACAAACAATACAATAAAACATATAAAACAAGATAAAAACAAAATCAGAGTGGAGTGATTGGCTATGAGAGGTAGGACAGTCTGAACAGGTGGGTTTTGAGTCTGGATTTAAAGGAAAAGTAACATTATTTTACAATCCGAGCCTTCTTTCGGTAATAAAACAAGTCGTTTGACTCACCCATAGCACGTTCGTGTCATTTGGAGCTGTTTGGTGAAAGTTATGTTGTAGCGTATCCGTTAACATGAGTATTCGGGGCATTACTTTGCGGTCTCCAAATAACACAAACTTTAGCACTTTTCAAATCATAGAAGCCCGATGTCTTAATGTAAGATTTCGTTTGAAGCAAAAGTGGCCTGTAATCCGAGATTTAGCCATAGTTTTCAGCTTTGCGTTTCATGTTTGTGGCCCAGGAGCTGTCCGCACATGCGCACTGGCGTCCTCATCTACTCGAAACTATGGCTAAACCTCGGATTACAGGCCACTTTTGCTTCAAACGAAATCTTACATTAAGACATCGGGCTTCTATGATTTGAAAAGTGCTAAAGTTTGTGTTATTTGGAGACCGCAAAGTAATGCCCCGAATACTCATGTTAACGGATACGCTACAACATAACTTTCACCAAACAGCTCCAAATGACACGAACGTGCTATGGGTGAGTCAAACGACTTGTTTTATTACCGAAAGAAGGCTCAGATTGTAAAATAACGTTTTAGAGAGAGAGTCTATATTACGGAGGTCAGGAGGGAGAGAGTTCCAGAGCTGAGGAGCAGAGCGGCTGAAGGCTCTGCCCCCCATGGTGACGAGACGGGCAGAGGGGACAGAGAGCTGAAGAGAGGAGGAAGAGCGGAGGGTGCGGGATGGAGTGGTGATGTGGACGAGGTCAGATATGTATGGTGGGGCTAGGTTGTGTAATGCTTTGAATGTGGTAATGAGTATTTTGAAGTGAATTCGCTGTTTTATGGGGAGCCAGTGGAGATCAAACCAGACCAAGGGTTAACCCCAGTCACAGTCAGAATGTCTGTTTTTCCTAGGTATTTTAAGCTATAAAACAAAACCACCTGTAATTTAATAAATGTAAATAATACGATATTGACGAACATTCTGGGCAGAGCAATGGTCCATAGAAACAAGCAATTATGGACCCCCAACCAAAAAGTTACACACTGCATCTTTAAAGTTACTGTTGTTATTACAGTTTCTGTATTTCTAGCCAATTTTGTTATACTGCTCCATCAACTACCATACTACAACCACCTCTACTGTTATCTTTGAACCACATTTTAATATCAAATTACTTTCCATTGTACCCATGGGTGTCAAAAGCAGGTTGACAGAGGACATGTTATAGTTCATCTCCCACTGTCCAAAAAGCTTTATTGATGAGTTTGTGAAGTGTAGATAAACAAGAGGCTCTGTTCTCTTGTCTGGACATGCTGCAGATTGGAGAGACACTGCACAGTATGTCCGCCCATATGCATTACTAGATCCTTCCATCACTCCCACTGTTACATAACCCTCCGCCCTAAACCTCTGCACTCAAAGTACCATTCACTGAACAATGGGCCAACAGATAGGCACGCATGCATACCCACCCACCAACCTCTGCCTACAAGTCCCACTTTGAATTCAGCAATATAAGGATATGAAGTTTAAGTATACAGTACGTCTACAGTATCAGGCCTCAAAAGCTCTTCACACAAATATAGAATTATATATGAGCCTGCAGTGTTATATAAATGCAATGACCCACTTGAGATCTAGGGTCCAGAGCAGATGCAGCACTCTCCACTAAGACTAACAATCTTCTGCAAGGACATATAAGGCCACTGTATAATGTGTGCAATCTGTGTTATTGTTTGCAGTTATTTAAGAAATATTCAGTATAAGATGATTTTATATGTACTTTTATGTCTTTATCTGATCATAGTTCACATTTTATTATTATTATTATTCATCATTTATGCACCATGTAGCTGAAGCAAGTTCCTAGATTGTAGATTTTATTCACTGACAATGCCATTAAAACCTTTTCTGTTTCTGAAAATAATAGCTGCACTAGTCACCTGTTTATATGAGAAATTACAGCTATAATGTGCCCAAAAATGTCTCAACTTACTCCAAATAATCAACTTCGAAGCCGTAAGCCAATTGCATAAACACAAATTACATGTACTGATTTAGGTAAATGAGTCACATGGAGTTTTAAAAAATAATATTATTACCAAGAATCAGTATTTGCTCATTTGTTAATTTGTAATCTAATTTAATAAGCCACTAAATAGCATATTCTTTGACATTACACTCTAACTTAATTAACTTATCAATCTTTGCTATGGGGTGGTTGGACAACTGCACAGAACTGACATTACACACTTGTTGTTCTCTGTAGAAAGAGTTCAGTCCAGTTGTGTGTTTGTAGCTGATGGAAAGTGTTGCTCCGATACGAGGTGCTTTATGGGGCTGCTGATTGACTTTGGCCTGGGGCTGCAGACACTATAGATGACATAACCAGGGGATGTGGTGGAGGGGTAAATGATGACTGTGAGGGTGCACCCCTGGGAGGAAAATTCTGGGCTTCAGGGAGAGAAAAAAACTAAAGAACCAGGAAATGGGAGGTGGTCTGGAGTTTGGGAGCTGTTATTGTAAATCTTCTTGCGGTGCATAAGTTCTGGACCATAAAAAGTGTCACTAGCTGCAAAAGACTGACTGTAGTTCGTGTGTGTAAGTGGGTCGTGCTGACGTCAATGCCTTTGCCTATGAAGGGGAACTGTAAATATCAGGTCCTTTTGCTTTATGGGGATTAGGGCTTACAAAGCACACCTGCTTAGCGAGGCTGCACTAGAGCTGTGCATGGGCCGTTACCCTGCCCTACAAAGGTTATGGGACCTCTGAGTGGACTTTAGACCTTTATAAAACAGTTTCCAGTAGTGTAGATAAGACCTGTAACTGTATATGTGGAAACAGCTTGAGGTCTTAAGAGCTCAACAATCCATGCGTCTGTGGTACAGATCTAACCTTTTTATCAGGCGACTGTAACCAGATGAAGGTAGATAAGACGAAAGAGGTACCTAAGTAAGAGTTAACAAGTACTTCAGTATAATATTACTCAAGTAAAAGTACAAAGTCCATGGAATTACTCAAGTAAGAGTAACACATATTTGGGGAAACTACTATTCAAGAAATAGCAACTGTCTGGGCATGCCATCGGATTTATAGTTTGAAGTTAATGTAGTCTGAAGGAAAAGACATCAGTAATAAACATTTAATAAAGTATGGTATTCTTATGTAATATCATAAAAAGAAAAACAAAAGCAGAAGGAGTGATGCAAGAAACACACACAACATAATTTCATATTCATATAAAGCTTTTGTCACTTGTATATCAAAAAACTTTTACTCAAGTACCGATGTTACACTGCCAAATATATTAGTAGGAGCGAAAGTACAGTGTCTGAAAACTACCCAGAGAAGTACAATTAACAAAACGGTTCAAAATTACTCTCTATGTGGCTCTGATGAATATTAAACTAGCTTTTCATTGAATGTTGCCAGTTTAGTCAAGAGCTCAGACAAGATAAAATGTTAATCAAATCTGTGTGGCAGGTGATTGAAAAAGTGAGGCAGATTACTGGGAATGGTTTAGTCTACACAGAGTGGACTTTGTTTTCCGGTAAGACATTTGACATTTCTATCTGGTTTACTTGTGTAAAGGAGAGAGGGAGATTAGTCACCCCTCTGGGCCAGTGAGGGCACAGTGTCAGTCCACTCAGCTCAAAGCCCAGAACAAGGGTTTATGCAGCTCAGTGGTAATACTTGCAAATCAGATTTAAATACGCATAACACATAGATTTCACAGCAAGATTGTGTCATGTCCTAGTTGTATTTTTATTAATTGTATTTAATTGTATTTTATTGTATTATTATTAATTATTGTATTTAGAAGTTCCATGTTCCTGATGTATTATACACCTTGTATCTAAACAGAAATGACAATTTGTAAAGTGCATGTTACGAGGACCAAAGTTCTTCCATTTGTGTTTGATCTGAGTCATTCACCTCAGTTCATATTGACAGACTTTCAAATGCCAAACGGAAGAGGTAAACAAGCCTTTCCAGCCTGACCAAAATACATTCAAAACTATGAGTCACACATACTCAATGTAAAACACACACTGCCTAAATATACTTTTAAAACCTCACTTGACAGAAAAAACGTAGCTCTCCTGTACACAACATACATAACAGTATCATAATAATTTTAATGTTGATCCAAACCAAGCTATTTAGATTGCTCTATTTCAAAAAGGCCAAATACGGCCCGCGAGCCGACTCTGACCGGCCCGCGAAAGGTTGCTTGGAATTAAGAAAATAAAACATACTTTCAAAATTGTACATAATGCAATTGAACTGATGCAATTGTACTGATGATCATCTGTTGGATGCCCTTCACATCTCCACCTCAAACATGCAACCTGACTTTGATGCACTTGTTAAAGCTCAACAGAGGCTAGATTTCTCTCACTGATCAAGAAAAAAACACTAAAACATGCTAACGTTGACTTTTTTTCTACACACTTTGGCAGTTGGTCAAAAAATGTTGTGACATATCTTGTATTATATTATTTGGCATATAAAGGCATTGTGGTGTCTTAATACAAAGTTAAACTCAGAAAGCATTGTGGGGTTAATATGACTAAAAAAGAGTTACAAATGTTTCACATTTACCATTGTTTTGAATTATTTTACTGAATAAATTCATTTTTTTTCTCACTCTCTCATTACTTAATAATAACACATAACTTACCAGCTTCTGTAAACAATGCCATTTACTGATTTCAACATAGAAATGAAATTAATAACCAGAGTAGACTTCAAACTTTTGGCACTCTACAATATTTTCTGCTTCTCATTTGGCTCCTAGGGAAAAATATTTGCCCACCCCTGCTCTATTTACTAAAAAATATTTAAAGATGCACTGTGTAACTTTTCTGGTAGAGGGCCTGCCAGTTAGGAGATGCTATTGCTTTACCTCCAATATTCCAAATTATGGCATTAAACTTTCCAGTCGCCATAGAAACAATAAATTGAATAAATGCATCTTACATAAGTTTAATACCATAATATAGCTGCAAGCAGCAATGCGGGGGCCAAGCACCGTTTGACAGGGTCTAACAAGGTCTGACAGGATCTAACAGAGTCTGACAGGGTCTGACAGGGTCAGGGTCTAAACCTGTCAGAACAGACGCATCAAAGACAGATCAAAGGTTGCTAGGTGCGTTGCTAGGCAGTTGACAAATTTCTGCAACTTTGACCTGCTGCTGCCACTAGACGGTTGGAGCTGGGGACCTATAAATTGCTGTGGGTAATGAGGAGACTGGCTGGAATGTGCATGCCAAATTTCACAACTTTTTACCAAACGGTTCTAGGGGCTGCCATAGACTTCCTATATAAAATATCCTTATATTTTTTACCACAAAGTGGAGAAAATGAGCGTTATGTACAAAGAGTCATTTCGAGCAGATCAGTGATTTTGATGTCAATATTTATTGATTTAATGACACCTCAAACATCTAAAATAACAGAGAAACAGATTTTTGATGACAAAGTACATTTTTTATTTACAAATATAAGAATATAAGGCTCTTTGAATTGAAAATTCCTTCAAATCAATAGTGCCAAGAGATGTTTACAGGATATATCTTTTCCTATAAAATAGAACTTTGTCACTTCACAACAATATTGAGGCTCAGAGTACAGATCCATAATAAAAATTAAAATTAATACACACACACACACATATATGTACATACACACAAGCCCATGCATAAACCTTTACACACACACAGCTACACACACACACACACGCACACGCACGCACACACGTGCGTATACACACGCACGTACACACACATAACTTCATTCATTACAATTCCCACACAGCAGCATCATGTAAACTTAATTCTTCTCATCTCATGCCTCTCTGGAGACCAGGATCTACTGCTCCAAGTCAGTAAACTTCTTCTTTGGCGCTGTCGTAGTTCTGATCAGAGTTCTTGCTCCGCGCAGCGCACACACGACACGTCCCCTGCCTCAGACAGAGCAGATCTCGGCCCTGACCTCGCTGCTTGATCCGGCTTGTCTCTGTGATCCTCTGATCCAGGATCCTAGGTCCCAAGAGCGATCAGACCGCTCCATAGGCGCTGATCAACAGTCATCTGCTTTTCCGGATTCCCTCACCATCTTGCTCCTCTGGCCAATACACAGTACACAAACTACACTCTTCCTCTCTTCCGGGTCTCCGATCGGCAGATAATGATACAAGATTGCTACCTACAGGTGGGGAGACGTGAATTACACCTTCAAAGCTGCTCCAGGTCATATTCTAGCGACCCCCGCTAAAAAACACCCTTGACAAATATATTCGTCACGGCACTCAACGTTTGGATTCAACATGACAAATTTCTGCAACTTTGACCTCACCGTTTGACAGGGTCTAACAAGGTCTGACAGGATCTAACAGAGTCTGACAGGGTCTGACAGGGTCAGGGTCTAACCCTGTCAGAACAGACACATCAAAGACAGATCAAAGGTTGCTAGGTGCGTTGCTAGGCAGTTGACAAATTTCTGCAACTTTGACCTGCTGGTGCCACTAGACGGTTGGAGCTGGGGACCTATAAATTGCTGTGGGTAATGAGGAGACTGGCTGGAATGTGCATGCCAAATTTCACAACTTTTTACCAAACGGTTCTAGGGGCTGCCATAGACTTCCTATACTAGAAGAATAATAATAATAATAACTTTCAGACCCGAACATCAAAGCAAAGATCAAAGGGTTACTAGGCAACTCGCCTAGGCAACGGAATACGATTCCTAGAGGGTGCCCAGCACCTCTGGTGCTTGGCCCCCTAATTATGGAACATTTCAGGCAAAGCAATAGCATCTCCATAGTGGAACCCCAATAAGTTACGCAGTGTATCTTTAGATATATTTGAAAAATATATTCACACACTTCCCAAAAATCCCTGTTTATCCCATCTCTGCATTGAGTTTTCATCATCAACTGTTCTTTAAGGTCACACTTCTATTTACACAAACTCCCAAATATAAGCACGTGTCTTTGAGCATATAGACATTTGGATTTTGTAATCTGCAGTTCTGTTGTTTTGTTTCGAGTACACCTCCACCACTACCCACCTCTCCGGAGATGTTGCTTCATTTCCCATGTACTGCTGTCATTATCGTCCATCCCTGCCATCTGCTCACATTCCTCTCATTTCTCAGAGTGTCAGAGCAGAGTGGCCAGTGATTATGACACTTAATACAACGTTGCCCCTAAGAAAGTTCACCTGAGCCCCTGGTTTGAGCGTGAGAAACCCCTGACAACTGGCTATCCCATGGTCAGGCCCTGTCCATATGTTACACATGTATGGAGCACTCAGGACATATGCAGGGACAAGTGCAAACATATATGTGGAGAGGTACATGGAGGAGGTGGTGTCTGTCACAGGGAGTAGCGTGTCCGGTGGTTAGCAGCTCTCCAGTTACACACAACATCTGCCATACTGGATGAGGGTGACCACTGAAAATGTAAAAAGGACAAGTTGTTGAATATGATTGTGAAAAGCAAGCTCATTGAGAACTGCAAAAACACTGCATGATGTTTAGTTTTGATCAGTTGTACAGAGAAACTGGAATAGCAATGGAAAGAAAGTTTTAAAAAGTAACATAAAGAAAGTAAATTTTTCTTATAGAGTTTTCGAAAAAATAAGTTCAATGGCATTGTGAAGGCATGTTGGACTGCGCCAGGGCTGCCCTTTGTCACCTGTTCTGTTCATTGTTTATATGGACAAGATTTCTGGGCGCAGTAAGGGCTCGGAGGGTTTGAGGACCACAGGATCTCATCTTTGCTATTTGCAGATGATGTTGTCCTGATGGCTCCATTGAACCAGGACCTACAACAAAATTTCAAGATTTCAAGATTTCAAGATTGTTTATAATATACAGGATCATACAGACAGGTCAACAATCCAATGAAATGCTTAGGACCAGAAGAACCTATTGACTTGCTAAGATAGTCGAGAAGTACTAATACCATGCAATAAAAATACATGGAAAAAAGTAAACAATAGAATAAAATATACGTAATAAAATATAATAAAATACAAAGGTACAGGTAGGATTAAATAAGGTGTAAGTAGAGTATTTCACAGGTGGTAATACTGCTCAAAATAATTTTGTATTGCACATAATATAATATAGTATAAGTATTGCATGTGGATTTCATATTGCGCATAATATAGTATAGTAAAAGTATTGCACGTGGGTTATGAAGCAGGTTATTGCACAGGTAACAGTAGCATTTACAATAACCTGCTGGGATGCAAAATACATGGTAACTATTATCCATAATGAGGCTGTTTTAAGTCCAAAAAGAACATTTAAAATGAAAGATTTAGTGAAATGTTTTTCAGAAACAAATTTAAAATAAAATTATAGGTCTTGTGGCCATGTAACTAATTACCCCTGAGTTTGCAAACTCAGATCAGGCACAGATCACATGAACTGGCATTACAAGTATTTGGAAGTTGACAAAATATGACAAATTACCAGAAAAATATGGAGCTCAACACAACCCTCTTATGTCCCAATGTCCACAACCCCAACATCTTTTCAGAGCACTTTTGAAATATGGGCCCAGAAATATGGATGGGACAAGATGGCAAAAGGAGAAATTCAATTTGTCAACTGGACAAAAGTTTGTTTGGTTGAATATGTTTCGCACCTCATCCAAGCTGCTTCTTCAGTTCTGGCTAGAGTGCTGCTGGACACTGCTTAAAAACTGCCTGCAGGGAGGAGCTAACTACAGTGAAATTTCTCTGAAACTATCACACCTATTTGTTTACAGTTTCTGTTAGTTAGGCAAGCCTATTCAATAAGCAGTGGGAGTGGAATCTTGTTATCATAGCCATTCAGGCCCAGAATGGGTGTTTTCACACCTCTGGACCTGACCTGGCTAACCCTATTGTTTTCTTTGTTTGTTTTGATTTAGGTTTGAGGATAGAGTTATAGATGGGAGACAAACGATGTCTGAGACCTTCATTTCTGTTCAAGAAAGGACTCTCTTTCTTGACAAAAATAGCCTCTTTAACTCCCCTCTCAAACCAGTCCTTTTCTCTGGCCAAGATCTTTACCTCACTGTCCTCAAAGGAGTGGCCGGTGGCTACTAGGTGGACAAGATCTCGATCACAATATCTCAAGAGACAAAATTGCCACAAGATCGTGCACACAGAAAAATTATCTTGTGAAATTGTTGTTCTATGTTTTTACATTTGGAATGGACAAAAAAGGGTTAAGTATGGGCAAGTTAAATTTCTCAAGAAGCTGTTGTACCAAAAAGCAGGACAACAGTGGCATAAAAAAAATTAAATAAAGTAAATCATAAATGTTGAGGACAAAATTATGAACTGAAGCACAACATTTATTTATTATGAATTGAGTTAAAATCTGTTGTCTCATTTTCACTTGTCTCATTCTCTCACTCACTCACTCAATTTTGTTTCTTATCTCATATCACCCCTACCCGGAACACTGATTGGGGTGTAGAGGAAAAGGCTGGGGGCTGAACATTCTGCTGTAACTTCTTGGGTTCTTTTTTAAAGACAATACCGTAACGTGTATTTACCGTGTTGACATGCATGCATGGTTTGCAGCTAGCAGCCGAAACATGTCAACAAGGTAAATACACGTTACTGTATTGTCTTTAAAAAACAACTCAAGTTAAACGATAGGAGGAGACCGGGGACTCCAAGTAGAAGTCTTCAGGAAGCCCACACACACAGACCAATACCTGCTTTTTGATTCACACCACCCACTGCAGCACAAACTGGGTGTTATTCGGACATTACAACACAGGGCCCAAGTGGTTCCCACAAGCACAGAGGGTAAGGAAAAAGAAGAACAACATGTGCAGGAAGCCCTCTCTGTTTGTGGTTATCCCAAATGGGCTGTTAACAAAACCAAGAGAGACAAGGGCAAGAAACAAGATAATAGAGAATCCGAACCCAGGAGGAAAGGGGTAGCGATTCCGTACCTGGCCGGCGTGTCGGAAAAACTACAGAGGATTTTCAGACAATATGAAATCCCAGTTTATTTCAAACCCACAAACACTTTAAGACAAAAACTCGTCCACCCAAAGGACAAAACACCGAGCCACAAACAAAGCAATGTGGTCTACTCCATTCAGTGTAGTGAAGACTGCAGTGAGCGCTATATTGGAGAAACCAAGCAGCCACTTCACAAGAGGATGTACCAACACAGACGGGCGTGCCAGAGTGGACCGTCTTCTGCCGTATATCTTCACCTAGAAGCCACGGGACATTCTTTTGAGGACAGTGAGGTTCAGATCTTAGCCAGGGAAAAGAATTGGTTTGAGAGGGGAGTTAAAGAGGCTATTTTTGTCAAAAAAGAGAATCCTTCTCTGAACAGAAATGGTGGCGTAAGATATAATTTGCATCCCATCTACAATTCCATTATTAAGCCTAGATCAAACAAACAGGGAAACAATAGGGTTAGCCAGGTCAGGGCCATAGGTGTGGAAAAGCAGGCGTGTAGGGATGAATAGGGATCGTTAAGCTAGACGCCAGAGAAACAAAAGACCGAAACCAATGAGATAGTTCCGGAAAGTAGTTAGCTAGGTAGCTCCTCCCTACAGCAAGATATAAGCAAGTGTCTTACCAGTATTCTTATTAGAGCTGACGAAGCCTCTCGGATGAGCGGCGAAACGTTTTCAACCAAACAAACTTGGTCCAGTTGACAAATTGAACTTCTCCTGTTATCATGGATTCTACCTGGACGACTGAGGGACTTTTCACGCAACTCAAGTTAAAGTACATAAGAAAATGAAATGAACATCTTTGGTTTAATTCTGCTGCTGTGGTGGGGATGGTGTGGACATGTGACATTTCAGATGAGAGTATCGCCAGCTGCTTGTCTCCATGGAGATGTTATTGCTTTTCCTGGAATGTTCCACAGTGGTTTAAACATATCTATCTCACATTTAGTCATATAATTACTGGTGTTATTAATGCTAAAAAAAAAAATTGTAAAACAGTGAGCAGGAACTCCTCTCCACAGATTTGACCTGTAACATGGCTTAGTGGGATCACTTTCTTGTCTGGGTGGATTCATGTGATAATAGCTAACTTAAAGGTGCATTGTATAACTTTTCTGGTGGAGGGTTTGTCAAATGATTTTCTCCCTGGAGATGTTATTGCTGACTGTTTCAACCTTTCAACAGTCATGGAGACCAAAACAAGACCAAGTTAGTAAGTATTTTTGATCTGTAAAACCACCTGTAATTGAATAAATGTAAGGTAGAGCTGTTTAATGTCATACTGTGGAACATTCCAAGCAGAGCAATGACATCTCCATTGAAAAAGTTGGAACCCAAATAAAAAAGTTACATAGTGCACCTTTAGTTTTCCTCTTACAAAATACAGTACAATGTTGTAGTTAATAGCATGAGATCCTTTTAGTCAGATTATGCCACTGCCCAATGTGACTGCTTTATGGGAGTATACTGTTTAAATCCTGGAACACTATTTTGTGGAGATAAAGAGAGATTTAGAACCATTGAGCAGGATCAGTCTATCTCCAGTTCATCACTTCCCCACACGTTAAGGCCAATGTTATCACTTCAGCCTGCAGCTTTAACTGTAATTGATTTTAATCAGGAGTCCATCCGTACTATCCTGCCTCTAGGTATAAGACACAAGTGGGGATTTTCCACTCCTCTGCTTGTATATCTATTGTGACCCCAGAGCCATTCACAACACTTCACCTCTCCTCTCTCTCTCCCATCCTCCGTTCTCTACGTCTGCTCTGATCTTCTTCTCTTGCCCAACCTGCTCTAAGCCTGTCCCCTGTCGTCTTAGCCCCACACCCATCACAGCCATCCCATTCCCCGGGGGGGCCCCATAAGAGCCCGACTGGGTGGTCCCATAAGCCACCCGCCCCCCTTTTTCTTTAGGGTCAAAAGTCAGAGGTGAACCCCGACAGTGTGTGGGAACGTGCAGCACTGTGTATACTATGAGCTGAGGTGGGGCATGGCAAAGTATACCGTATGTATAAAAAGTTTGGACTGTCCTTTTTCTTTTGAAGGTGAAGGAAAGGAAATGTTGACCCTATGTAATTATATTATGCCACTTTTTTCCATTTAATAATTCTATGTTGATCAAACACAAATAATTAAGATTTTAAGACAATCTATTTAAACTATTTCATGTTTAATTAAAATTTTATTAATCTGATCATTAAATTTTTTTAAATGGAATTGCTCTTTTAGCGGAAAAAAGTAATTTGTTTTGGGAGAGGCATTCAGGAGGCATCTGATTGTATCCGCAATCTTGCCCTTTCGGTCATTACCCAAAGCTCATGACCATAGGTGTGGGTAGGAACATAGATTGACGGTAAATCGAGACCTTTCGGCTCAGCTGTCTCTTCACCACAACAGTTCAATACAGCGACCGCATCACTCCCGATGCTGCACCGATCCACCTGTTTATTTATTTATTCATATAGTTTATTTATGAGACAGGGACAGTGCCCAATCTACATTAACCTTAACAGGAGAGATGCATTGTGCCAGGTTGTAGCACTAGAGCTAATTTCCCCCTGTAAAGGCATAGCTTTCTTTCTTTCTTTCTTTCTTTCTGTAGTCCCTGGTGCATGTTTTTTAGGTACAATCTCACACTCCATCCTCCCCTCACTCGTGAACAAGACCCCGAGATACTTGAACTCCTCCACTTGAGGCAAGGACTCTCCACCCACCCAGAGAGGGCAAGACACCTTTTCCCAGTCGAGAACCATGGCCTCGGATTTGAAGGAGCCGATCCTCATCCCAGCCACTTCATACTCGTCCGCCCCAGTGCACATTGGAGGTCCTGGTTCGATGAAGCCATCAGGACAACATCATCTCCAAACAGCAGAGATGAGATCCTGTGGTCCCCAAACCAGATCCCCTCTGGCCCCTGACTGCGCCTAGAAATTCTGTCCATAAATATAATGAACAGGACCAGTAACAAAAGGCAGCCCTGGCGGAGTCCAACATGCAACATGTCTGACTTACTACCAGCAATGCGAACACAGCTCCTGCTCCGGTCATACAGGGACCGGACAGCACTAAGCAAAGGGCCCAGGACCATAAATAAATAAATTTTTACTGAACATTTTGTCAACCTCTCCAATTTATTACTTGTATATTGTGAGTAGTTGCTGGTTCTGCTGAGTGTAGTTCACCCCAAGCTTTTATCAAGGTGGTCATGTCACAGATGTGGGAGGGAGATTATTTGAAAGGCTGACGCAAGCCATTTTTCTTTCTGTATAAATGATGGATTTGGTGGAGTTACCTCTAAAATAGTTAACTCAAAAAATGTAAATAAAATAAATTGGTAGCATTTTTATATTTATTTATTTTAGTAATTATTTAAAGGTGCACTATGCAATTTTTCCTCAATCTGTCTTGTCTCCATGAAGATGTCTTTGCCTGAAATGTTCCACTTACACTGTCGCTCCTTCATAAACACACAGACAAGACAGGATCCTCTCTGCAACAGCCGCTCAATTCACTGCTCCGTCCAGATCCTCCATTTCACACAAAGCCCTGAAACTAGCTCAGTGTCTCATTAAATGACGGCCTGTATTTCTAACTAACATCTAATCATTACAAACACAAAACTACAAACAATAACTTGTTGCCAAAAGCAAGTTATTTTTAGACACTAGCTGTTGTTGTCTCCTGCTGAACATGTGCATTCACTGGGAATCGCTGCACATCTCCGGTTCCCATCAGGTTCCCATGATGATGATACGGGTTTATTCAGCGCTTTTTGAGCCCGCTGTGGTCGTCAGTATGTATGTGCAAGCACCTAAAGCAAAACTGGCTGGCCTCTCCTGTTGTAAAAATGCATGTAGAAATCATAGATGTAATGACTGTAAGCCGCGTTCTCAACATGTGCCTCCAGGCCTCCGTAGAAGGGCAAAACAACACAAGTTAAAGGTTGTATGGAGGATTATTTTTTATTTCAAATTGTCAATGATAGCATTATAGAGATGCAGCAGCCTTGTAATTATGATGACCAAAAAAAAAAAAAAAAAAAAGAATGAAAATCCATCAACTGTGGACGTGGTGGGGCCAGATAAACAATAGACAACAAGGCTACCTCATTATCTATTGGCTGTTAGGTTGTCAATCAGACTCCCTACACTTCTAGCGTACCAGTTAGCCACAAAAGAATGTCAGTTTTTGAGGTTGCAGAAAGAAGAAGAGAAGGGGAAAAGGAGCGAAGCTAAACTAAGGTGATTCTCTGAGATTCCTTCCAGCGATGGCGTGCACTGAAGCAGAGTGTCTAAAGACTGACACACTAAATTACTTCTGGACAGGTAACTCCTGCTGAAAAGTACAGTATAGTTACAGCAGCAGCAGCGATTCTGAATACACACCAGCTGTAAACAAGCAGCGTTAGCGTAAGGAGTAGGTGGGAGGAGGCGTTTCTACTAGCTGTGGGGGAGGGAGGTTCACGCATGCAACATTTGAAAAAGAACAAACTGTCACTGGATTTCTCCTTCCTTGGAAAATCATCTAAACAACCTTTAAAGGGATGTTTGGAACCGCAGTTGTTGATGTTTCAAACAGAAGTGAAGGGAAAACAGGATTATTTGAATATAATTTGAAACTATTTAATGATATTTTTGACACTTTTAGATTTTATTGGGCAACCACTGCTTGCTTTGATTCCCCTGACGCCACTGATGGAGAGTGAGAATGCATGTTTAGCAAGACATTTTTAGCAAAAAAAAAAAATACACATGTTAAAGATGCATTGTGTAACTTTTCTGGTGGAGGGACTGTTAAATACTTTGCTCCATGGAAATGCTATTGCTTTGTCTGGAATGTTTCACTGTTTCTGTCTTAGACCAAACTAGGCCAAGTTAGAGGTCAGATCTGTGGAGAGGCAACCGCACTCACAATTAGAATGCCTGTTTTTCTAGGTATTTTTGGTATTTTTGAGCTATAAAACCCCACTTACAGTCAGAATGACTATTTTTCTAGGTATTTTTGAGCTATAAAACCATCTGTAATGAACTGAAGAAGCAGCTTGGATGAGCTGCAAAACGTCCTCGACCAAATAAACTTTGTCCAGTTGACAAATTGAATTTCTCCTTTTGCCATGGATTATATGTGGACGACTGAGGGATTCTTCACACATCATCTGTAATTTAATAAATGTAAGGTAGAGCTGTTTAATGTAGAACATTAGGTAGAGTAATGACATAGAAACAAGAAGGTGACAAACCCTCCACAAAATTCACCTTTAAGTAAATGCAAGATACTGTAGATGTGTTCATACTGTAGAAAATTTTAAGCAAAGCAATAATGTCACACAAGAAAAGAGTTGGTGGCAGACATTCCACCAGAAAGTTATAGAGCACCTTTAAAAAGAGATCACAAATCTTGTATCTGAACTGATTATTAAAATGACTCCTCTCTGTGAGTGACAGCAGACTGAGTACTAGTCTGCATCAGTGGTGGATGTACTGTACTGTACTTTGATACTGAAATAAAAGTTCAGATACCAGAACAAAGAAACACTCAAGTAAAAGTAAAAGTCTACTTAAATAAAAGTATTAAAGTCTTGTTTAAACTAATTTAAAAATGCACTTCAGGAGTAAAAAGAAAAAGTATTAGAGAGTTTGAGATTTAATAAAGCTTAAAATTTAATGATTTTTATGAAGATTAGTGCTGAGTTTTGTTCAACAGAAACAACTGAATAATTCATTTTTTGTAGCTGTTTTTATTTGTATGCTTTTGCTCTACACTATAAATATGCTAAAAATAAACTGTCAGTCTTTTCAGCAGGTCTCAAAAAACAATCATAAAAATATATTTAGTCCAGTTAAAAGTGTAGTGTAGAGTAGAAAGTACAGATACTTGCTCTTAAATGTAGTGAAGTAAAAGTAAAAAGTGTCTACTTTAAAATCTTCTCAAGTAACCTACAGATACTTAAATACAGTACTTTACTACTTTTAATGTGCTGTGTTCTATGACTGATTTCCATCCTCAGTATGAATTTGAATTAGGTGAGAAGAGCATATTTTTAAACCTCTCAGGCTCTATAGTGGGGCATACTGTTTGTTTGGGGCTGCTTTCTGCCTGCAGCTGTCTGGAGTTTTTCCAAGAGACAAAGAGACACACTTTGTCTTTGCAGGTGTGCCTCAGTCCCTGTCAACACAAACGCATCCAGGTCTGCCCCATAAACAATGTTGTAATAGCTCAGCCAACTTCCTCGTGTGATGACAGATTTGCACCTCAATTCACACCCAGCACCACTTACCTCTATGTTTACGGAACTTCCTATCACATTTTATAATAGTATTCAACTTTTTATTAGAAAACACTGTATGTCCCTGTACCAAGACATAATGTGCTGAACAGAATAACTACCTCTTTTAGCCTATGCCCCAGTTGTCCACAGAATTATGCTGAGACAAAACCCAGGAGGCAAACACAATAAGTGGAAGCCCTGGACAAACTTCCTGAGTTTGTCTTTCTCTATATGTCAGTGAAAGCCACAACAACAAACAGATAAAAATAGCTGCATGTCCAGGCATCCTGTGTGAACATGTCTCTGTCATGTGTGGTCTGTGAATTTTGACTTTAAAACACGGTCCTGCTTGTATCAAATATATCAAAAATGAATATATTTTCACAAGCCATCAATCTAAAAGCAAACCTAGGCTTTATCAATATTTCACTGGGCAACACCACTTGTCAACAGTGATATAAAAGTAGATAAGAAAGTGGTTTGATTTTGCCTTAGCTGACTAAATTGAAGTCTGAAATGTATGCCTGCTAGTCTTATATAAAAACTCCCCGGATTATTTAATGTGTGCTAATTTGACTTTTCCCATATGCTTATAGTCAGTGTTTTTAGGGATTCGAGCAGGGGAAGTGACATCATGGAAAGTGATAAGGGGCAGGAGCAGACTGAGGCCTCCAGGTGAGCTCTGTAATTAAGAGATTAGTGTGTAAAGGAAAGTACACAGAGCCAATATTATGATACCTTTACTAAAGTACTGGAGACTGTATTGGATTTGAGGTCATGGGGGTTGCCTGTCCAGGCCCATAGCCCACAGCAGCTGATTCAGCATAGCAAACATTGTCTAAATAAACCTCCTTTGCTACTGTAAATGTGTTTCCTTTAATTTCCTTAGTCCTTTAGTTTCCTTTACCTTTACTTCAATCCATGCCTCCTCTGAAATTTTCCATCTGAGTTTGTGATCTGGGATTAACTATTTTTCTAAATTAGAAAAAAATGTAAGCCCCATATGTACATTACTAGCCTGAATGAAAGTTGATACACCTGCTAACTTAGATCAGCTATTATTGTTGGAAGACTTATCATAATTTAAATAATATTTGCAATTATTGACAATTATTGAATATTCCTCTAGGATGTGACCATCTTTATGAAATTAAACTTTCTGGATGATAAAGTTAAGTGAATATGACATAAACAAATGCCTTTTTTATGTTTATTTATATTCCACTCTGAATAACCATGATTATCTGTTACATCTTGAACTCTCTGCTTAAATGTCACTTTTATTTCCACCCTCACTCCCCATTAAACCTTCCACATGGACATTTGATCCTGGGATTAAGCACCTGGAGACTCTGTAAACTGCAACAATGACTCACACTTGTGCTTTTCAAAGGGGAAGGTTTGCTCTCTCTTCATTGGGGCCTTAGATGTAATCAATACACAATTCAGCGACAAAACATTGGTGTGGCATCACGTGCCGTGCTCCCACGTGCCACCCATATGTTCTTATTGTTACTTGAAATAATGAGGGAGATGTGCACTCACTCCCTGCGCCTGGACACGGGAATGTAATCAGCAGCTCTTCACTCCTCTCTGCCTCCTGCTGGGACTTGGTGGGGGTGGGGGACTGCCTGGGGGTCTTCTGGGATGAACAGGTTAAAGTGAACGCAAATGTGGGAAAACACAGGGGGAGATGAGCTCAAGTTATGACTGAAGTTTATTACTTATCCTGTCATAAACCCCATAAAAGCCAAGGGAAAGCTTCACAAGGGGACAGTGCAATAAGCCAAAGTGGATGGGATAGGGAGCTCAACTGTTTTATTCTAGTAACAACCTCCAACCTAGGAACCTCCACAGTTTTTCTCATGCCGACTGTTGTGGAATAAATTGAAGTAGCCCAAAGGTTCTGGCATGAGACTGGAATTTATTTACTCTCAGTATGGGACCTGGGACCAAATGGCATGAACCCCTGATGATAGTCAATTCAAGTCCAGTCCAACCTGAATGCTTCTATTATAGAGAGTATTATACCTCTGATGATATAGGCCCAAATAACAAAGAGTGAGCGGGCAGTGTCCTTGGCACAGCTATGCAATTTCTTAATTACTTAGAAGCATACATGATTTTGAGTGTATGGTATAACATTGTTGTTGTTTTAGTCATTCTAAGGCAAAAATTATGTGCCTTTTGTTTTATCATTCATATTGTCTTCCTCCCCATTTAGCTATGACAGGAATATGTTTAAAGTTTATCCCAGAGCATCCCTATCATTTGGAGCCATTTGCTGTGTGGCAGTGCAGCAAAGAATAGCTAAGCTAAATCATTGCTTTTCTCTCTAAAGGATGGCTCATCTTCACTCTTATGTTAAGACCTGTCACTTCCACAAAGGACTTTTCTGCTCCACTCTGCCCTCTTTTACACAGCTCAGTCCCTGGAGGCAAGGTACAGGCTAATCTGTGCATCCAAAGGAAAGGGTTTCAACTTTATTGATCTCAAGTCCTTGAGGCACTCAATCCAGGCGTGACCCTTGAAGGAAATGAGGAGTTAGTTGGGAAAATACAGACCTGAGAGCCACGGAGGGTCAGGCGGGGGTGTGTGGGTGCTTTAATTGTGCCTAAATGACAGGCTAAGTCTGCAGTGTTTGCAGAGTTAGGAGGAGACAATGACAAGGTAGCCTGAGAAGGGAGGCTTGGACAAACAGTCCCTGGCACACTCCTGTCCAAATGAGTGTGGCTCTGCTGAGTCGCTGTCATTTGGGGTGAGAGGATACAAGTGAGAGCAGGGCTGCAGCTGACAGGCAGCTATAGGCTAAACAGCACTTTATAAACATTCACTGTTTAGAATGAGATGTTTAGGTGCACTTCAGATGAGCTGGAGGAGCAATGTCTTAATTAGAGAGCGAGCGCTCCCTTACGGCAGTTGTAGTAAATGTCTGCAAAACCAAAAATCTAAAACTGCAAATACTCCCTTGCTACACTGGAAGTACTGTTATTTTCTGTATCTTTTAATTATTCGTTCCATATAATAGAAAATATAAAAATTGTATATTGCTTACAACAAATAAAGATTATTAAAAGGGGGTCTCATTGCACACATTCAGATGCTGCAGACAGTAACAGTAGCACTGTGTATTGGCTCCTCTCTCCTGTGAATGAAATGACACACACTAACACTAATGGATTAAGTGTAAACTCATTTGACGAGTGACTGACCACAGGTGCTGCTCTTGTACATGGTGTCTCACCATGCAGGTCAGTGCAGGCCTCGGTGCTGTCATTCATAAATGAACCAGAACAGCTTCATCAATGATACACAAACATTCTGTCCTTAGACCCTTAAGGCGGGGCTTTCTGAAGTGAAGGTTTTTTATTTGGCTTGCGGGTGTACAGGGGTTGCAAAAAGGTAAAATATTGTCTGTCTGTGCCTTTAAACAATGAATTAATTACAACAATGAAATTAAAATGCACATTACAATATGGTAGAAAAATAAAATGTTTCTAATTATATATATTTCAGAAGGTGGAGGAAGTGCTGAGGAGACATGTTTTTGATTTGTGGTCACTGATGTCATCCATCATTGCTGCCGCCTTCTTCCTCGAGGGCTTCTTCACCTCGTGTCATGTGAGTGTGGGGTCAAAGGCAAGAGGCAACATGTGGACGCACAAGTGAAGGACAACAACTGTGAGGCCCTGTTCACACAGTCACTGTCACATTTCACACTGACCTACATTTGACCTGAAATGAGACATTATTACAGCTGACTCTGCACAGCAACAGAGATTTTAAGATAGGAGCATTAATACATATATCATAATATCAACAGAGACCAAAGTTTTTGGTCAATCCTCCATGCAGAATTTAGACCAATTGCTTTAGACCAATGAACAAAAAGAAAATTCTATAATATTCATATTACTTGGGGATTAATTGAATGTACAATATAAGGTCCATATGATTTTGTGGGAGATTTTCTGCCCTTCACATATAAACATCAATACAATGTGCAGGAATAGGCCCTATTCTTTTTAATGACCATCAGCCATTGTATTTATGCAATGTGGCGCACTCCCAGGTGCCCATGGTGTGCTTAAGTTTCTAGAGGGATGCATGGTGAAAGACGAACTGACAATCAATGGTCATATCCGAGCCTCAAATGAAGAAAGGTGCAGCTTGTGTCTAAGACAGGACAAGCCCTTCGCCCTGCGGAGCTGCAAGATGATCTGAAAATATTAATTCCACAGAAGAGGAATGACATCATGCAAAGATTCCTCAACAAGTCACATCCAGCAAAAATATTATCACTGTGCAAATGACAAATGATTCTGAGATATGAAAGGAGCGCTTGGATGAGAGGTGGAGATTAAAGGAACACATCACAACTTGTTGATAATTGTTATCTGGTTAAGAGTGATTAATGAGGACTGTGTTTTATACAATTGTATATTGTATTTTATACAATTGTAACATGTGGACTGATGCTTTCTTTGGGCATTTTAAATAATAATAATAAGAAGACACACTTTATTCATCCCCATAGGGAAATTATTTCTCTGCATTTGACCCATCCTTCAGGAGCAGTGGGCAGCTCGTCTTTCAGGTACCCGGGGACCCATCTCCATGATCTTATTGCTCGGCTTGGCAGGACCTAAGCTGGAGGATGTTTTGGGTTGGTGGGGGAAACCGGAGTGCCTGGAGGAAACCCATCCAGACATGGGGAGAACATGCAATCTCCACACAGAAAGGCTCGGGCGGCCCGGGGATCGAACCCAGACCATGCATACAAACTCCACACAGAACACACACGGAAAGGCCTGGGCGACCCGGGGATCGAACCTTCTTGCTGTGAAGCATGAGTGCTAGCCACTCAGCCACCACTACTAAATACTTTAAGATCTTATCATGGTATTTCACATTTTATAACTTAATAGAAAAAGGATAGAACATTACAGGTTACCAGAACATGTCAGATCAGCATCGGACTTTGAAATAATATGGCACCATATAAAATATTTGCTATTAACTCTCATCCCCTCAGCCATTCCCTTACACACAGTATAGTCTGTGGTATGCCTGTATTTGGACACACTTGGTCTATGCTTTGAAGAATACTGTTAAGTACTTTCAGGGCAGTATCCCCTGCATGCAGGCAACCTTACAATTGTAATGGTGTCTTAGGTCTGACTTCATCTCTGCTTTGTTTATATAAAACAGCAGGGTGTTAATACACTGAGTTTTACAGGGTGAGTCATGAGAACAGCACCTCTGTATTTATACTGTACCAACCACAGTGCTCACCTGTCTTCAAATGACTGCTGCAAACCATCCTCTGCAAATGATTAATTGTTTGTTGTTACCATGATATAGACGCTGAGAATGTGGCTGGGATTTTGTGGGGGATCCCCTGCCATGAACACATTTGTTGACGTTAGAAGGATAATGTCAAAAGAAGATGAAAGGCTCTGAAAAAGCAGCCCATTATCGGCTCTAACTACACAAGTCAGAAACTGCTATTCGCTATTCACACGAGTTTTAAGACAGCTGCAAAGTACAAGGGGAAGGCCACAAAGAGACACTCACAAAAGTAAACAGTGCTGCTGACGGAAGCTAAAACTCCTTTTCTTTGTGTTACTGCTGCACCTTTGTAGCTAACCTTTCTCATACACCTTATGAAAACATCCGTGCCCCACACAGCGCTGTGCCCACTGTTCCTTGTGTCTTTAATCCTTATAGCTTTTAACAAGACTGGGGAGGATGAGGGTTCTGCCAAAGCAGAACAAAGACAAGGAGGAACTCAGGGAGAGGGAATGGAGGGCTCTGTAATTTATCACCTGTTGCCTTTGGGCAGACCAGCTTTCTAAGGGTGCGTGGAAGTGTGCAGCTCTTTGGGGAAGGAATGAATGAGGTAAGAACAAGTAAAGGGCATTGCATACATGCACAGCCTTTTAGAAACTAATGAGTTACCGAAGCAGTCAGAACGGCAGAAAGGAGGCTAAAAAGGCCCATGAATAGTTTATTTCGATCTATAGGCCTAAATATCTCATATTTAATGAGATAATAATAAAAATGTCGAGTAGGTTATTCAGTAACAGTGTACTGAATGTATTAACAATATTGGGACTTAAAAATGCCTGCTGTCTGACTAATGTCCCCGTTGGCTTAACCTTTTTTTTTTTTTTTTTTTTTTTGAAGCTTTGCCTCCATCGTGTGGCCATTTGTTGCTCTGTCCACATAATACAGGCCTGGCTGTGCAGAGTAGTAGAACAAAGTTGTATTGCTTTTATTGGTAGAAGATTCCATCCAGCTGATTACCAGCTGATTACCATCAGCTATCCTTGTGCGTTAAAATACAACTGCTGTCCACTACAAACGCCAATATGGAACAGAAGACTGCTGATAAATCACAAAATCTAAGAAAAGACTAACCTCACAAATAAAGTAAAGAGTACACGAATATACATGAGGTAAAGCACGGTGGTAAAATAAAAATGATGCTTTTGTAGCAGACTGACAGTTTGCCCCAGAGGAAGATGACGTCAGACGTACGCTGCGTGCGCCGTGTCTGTGGAGGAGCCTCGGAGCATCCCGCACCTCAGATAAACACACTAAACAGGTGTGTGCTGGGCTAGCACAGCCATTTCAGGAGGCCACAGAAGGCACGTCTCTCCCTTTCAACAAGTTTCAACATGTCCGAAACATACGGTACGTTTTCAATAGCGGAAGTTCAGTTGAAGGTTGCTAACGTTATGGACACAGGCTGGGAGAGGAGACAGAAAACATGCAGCGAATGAGCTTAGCTTACCGAGGTGTGAGGCTCACATATGACTATGAGGGTGTGTTTAAACGGAATTATAAAGGCATTGTTACAGAGACATAAATAAACACAGGTGTTGTTCTGTGTTAAGTGCCTGATGGCGCAGTAGTCCGTTTTCTTAAGCGCAGTTAACTAGCTTGTTACTTGCTTGCTAGCTTATGACAAACAGACTTATTTACTGACAATATCAAAGTGTATGTCAAAATAAAATGAGAGACACTTGTCACTTGAGTCGTGTGCGGCCTCCTGCCCCAACTAATGTTGAAGTAAAGTCTTCTGATGTGGAGAGTTGACTGGTTGTGTAAAGGAGGAAGTCAGGAAGGTAAAGTTATAGTGCTCCACTAAACCTGCCGAGATTGCACTTGCAGTCTCCAATGTTAAAATCATTACTAAACCAACAATGAATACTGAACTGCAACGTTCAGCATGCCTCTGTTTGCATACACGGTTTGCATAAATGGCTGTCTACTCTTTAAGTTCATAGCATCTGCTCTGCGCACATGCTGTCTATGTTCTGGATCAGTAGTTTTTACTTGGTACACCATAAGCATCTCCTTTTACTCAGGCGTGTTCTGTGAAAATTATTTCCAGTGGGCTGTGTATAAAGTGCCACTGATAATGTTTTTGTAATTGACTCTTATTGGGTGCTCCCCAAAACTGACTCTATGGTAACCAGTACTCAGTCTTCCTTTTTGGGCTGTTAGTCATAAAATAATTATTGATGGAAAATGGATTGATACTACAACCAATGTGGAAACGAAATACTACTTTGGTGTAGAAGTGGTATGATCAAATGGTAAACTACAATAAATAAACTATTATTGTCCTCTTTAAAAAATGTAGCCTAATTCTACTGTATACTGTCACGATTATGATAATAGCCACTAATCTAGATTAGTGAAGAGTGTCATAAAATGAGTGTTAATTTGGAAGACATTTACTGAAAACTATTCCAAACATTCCAAAAGTTATATCCAGTATTGTCTCTTGTCTCTACTCAAGAGATTAATGCCTCGTCCCATCCCAAAGATGAATAAATATAATGATGTTAATATGTTGATTTTATAAAATCGGTGCCCATTTTAAACACAAGATCAAGATTTGAGTCTGAATTTTGTGAATTGTTATGTTCTCTAATTGAAACAAGCTCATGTTATTTAGTGGTGCATTGGGATGCATTGCCAAGACTGACTCTTACAATGTCTTGCATGTTTTTATGTTCATACACAAATTAGTGAGTTTTAGTCCTAGCATACTACATCTGAAAGTCTGAAGTCTCTTGCCAGATTAATAGTTTATCTTTAGTTATTTTTAAGTTAATTTTTTTGCTTCTCAAAGGAGAATTTCTTTTTTTTAAAGTTAAAAGGTCTCTTACTCAGTTATGCTATGTCTTAAGATTTAATTGTGTACGGTAATATTTATGTCAGAATTAGCCCATTATCCTATTAGATAATATAAGGTTTGGTGATTTAAAAGTCTAAGTCTGGTTGCTCAATAGGATTAAAGGAGATGCCCTGCCTGGTCTCTGGAGGAGGAGTGCACTCACTCCTAATAGCTCTGTTGTATTGATCTCTATATTGTCTTTCAGACTTCCTGTTCAAATTCCTGGTTATTGGCAGTGCTGGAGCAGGGAAGTCCTGCCTTCTCCACCAGTTCATTGAGAATAAATGTTAGTTGCTGCTCCCAAACACATTAACTACATAATTTGTTTTTGATGCAATTTGGTTTTGTTTTAGATTTTACTCTTGACTCTTTTTTTGCAGTCAAGCAAGACTCCAACCATACCATTGGAGTAGAGTTTGGTTCCAGGGTAGTGAATGTTGGAGGGAAGACTGTAAAACTACAAATATGGGACACTGCAGGGCAAGAGCGCTTCCGGTACTGTCACTCCCATGATTGTTCTTCTGTGTCCCAAAGTCTTCATGTACTCATGAACACCTCTGATTTAGGTCTGTGACACGTAGCTACTACAGAGGAGCAGCTGGCGCTCTGCTTGTCTATGACATTACCAGGTACTTACTGCACTGTAAGCTAAAGCTAAAGGGGTTATTTTCTCCCATTACACTATTTTGTATCTCTACACATTATCAATACATAAATCTCTAGCATTCCATCTTGTTATGAGGTCCAGACTATCGTCCTGTCACATTTTATACACAAGGCCCCATAGGGATAAGATACATATTGTTGTTTGCAAATAATTGCAGCCTTTTTGTTATTCGATTTGATTGTGTTCCGAACTTGCTACACTCAAAGTGGAAACACTGATAGGAGTTGAAAATGAGCAACAATTAACTTATGCAAATAAGAACTGTAACCACCACTGCACAGCTTCCCATCAGATTTTGTGATGTGATGTCACCCCACTGAACACAGCTGTTAAACATTATGTGTGGACCCACACCCTTGATTTCACCTCCTGGGACTTGGATAAGCTGTGATTGGACTCCACTGTGTTTCAGCCGTGAGACATATAATGCTCTGACCAACTGGCTGACAGATGCACGGACCCTGGCAAGCCCTAACATCGTCATTATCTTATGTGGCAACAAGAAAGACCTGGATGCAGACAGAGAGGTGACCTTCCTTGAGGCTTCTCGCTTTGCTCAGGAAAATGGTAAAACACAAAAAGTACAGTTATATTAAACAAAACCAGGAGTGATTTTTTTTTTTTTTTGTATATTTACTTTTTTGCCACTTCAGAGCTGATGTTCTTGGAGACGAGTGCTTTGACTGGAGAAAATGTGGAGGAGGGATTTTTAAAATGTGCCCGCACCATTCTCAACAAGATAGATTCAGGTAACCAACTATTTGTTAAGGAGGTGTGTTCAGCCTACTTAGTCTTGTGGACATGTTTGCATGTGTTTTGCATTAAGAAGCCATGATGTTTCTGTTTAAAGGTGTGTGGCTCATGTAATTTTCATCCCTTATTGATTTTGCTGGCTAAACAATTCAGGTGGGGTTTCGTTTTGACTTGCCTATTAATTTTTCCAGGTGAGTTAGACCCAGAAAGGATGGGATCCGGTATTCAGTATGGAGACGCTTCACTGAGGCAGCTTCGACAGCCAAGAAACACCGCCACCCACAATAAACAACAGTGTAGTTGCTAGGGAAGGGAGGCAGACCTCAACTCAGCCCCAGGCCCACGCACACTGGACGCCCCGTACAGGTCAGTGTGTCTTCTTGCCAACTGTAAAACTATAGTTAATATGTGATTGATGGTTCTAGTGTCTCACATTGCAGCTCAAGGTGATTTAGGCCTGGGTTTGAAGGCCTTCTACTCCAACTGGGATCATATGGCCTGATCAATGCAGCCCGGACACCCTCCACTTAGATATTCTAGGGTGTCATGTCTGTGTGGAGAGCGCCCTCACTTAAAAAAAAAAAATGCTTATTTCTGCTTTGCACATGTTTTCTATTAAGTTATTAACAATTAAGCAATTCATTTGGATTTCTTTACCATTTTTCACCTTTTTAAAATCTGAGCTATAAACTACCTGTGTCCTACAGTGTCTGCAAGTTGAGACACTGTTGAGTAAGTAAAACATGACAATTTCTCAAAATTGGTCTTAATGGCTGCAATAGGTTTGACATTTGCCCCTGGTACATTTGTGCAGTCCATACACACAAAGTTTCTGTTCAAAGTCTGGTCTATGTGGATTCATTAAGTAAATGGAAAAACTGCAACTGGAGAGACATGCCATTAATCAAAAGGACAATTCACCAACAACACTCGTTCCACACATTATAAAAATAATCACGGAAAAAAAAATATGTGAAGTCTGTTTTGATAAATGATTAACCCAGCGATCCTTGGAAAGTGTACGAGTGAATATAAGCACAAAAATATAATTGTTTTCCTGCTGAGAACTACCAATGTTTTTGAAAATGTTTGCACTTTTGTAACCAACTTTTACCCAGAGACCTCCTAAATCTCAGTGCTATATGCAAACGCGGTATACATAACAGGAAACCAAATTGGGTAAACCCCAGTGCCATTTTGAGAAGTTTTCCTCCTGCCCCGCTCCTTTATCAAGACTTTGATTGTTTTGTAACAGTGAATCTGCAAAATCTGTCAACCAAACACTGAGGGCTTGTGGCTCTTGAGTCCAATGCACTGCTATTGTCTAAGCCACTGAAGGCAGGATTTACTGACTTAAAATCCAAATGAGATGCGATTCCACACAATATTGCTGGTATTCTGGCGCTCTTTGGCAAGTGCACTTTTATTATTTTTTTATTGTTATTTTTTTATGCTGTAAGTCTAGGATTGTAAATTGTTATTTTACTTGAACTATAATATTAATAAAGAGTATAAGTGTAGTGACCATTTCTTACTTAATAACAGCTGTCACTTCTCTGTCACTCAGCCTGACTGTTAGTGGCTGCTTGGTCTATATGTGAGCTGGTTTGTTGATAGCTCGCTGCTGACGTGGATGTCATGATAAAAGGATGCTGACTTCCTGAGCTGCAAGAGGCACTAATCATTCACATTCATCTGGTGTAGCACACATCTTTGCATCTTCATGAGCCCAGTTACATGCTAATACCATCATTTAAATATATATTTGTACTTCAGTTCTGTGTAAAGCTGCTGTAAAATAACTTCCAAATCAGTTGTTGCTTAGTAACAAATGTTTATGTATAATAAATCAGAATACTGCTGTACATCAAGTAAAGCTGTAAATAAGAGTTGTTCATCTATCGTATGTTATGGGTGACAGTTGTTCATTGATTGTAATTATGCAATTTTCAGTAAACTTATGCTTTTCAGTTATGGAGGTCTTTATGCATTTTTATCTATTGCATGTATGCAGCTACATTTTTATAGGCTCAGTTACACACCACAAAACACGTAAAATTTATAGGCCTCTTGATTCTGCACCTTTGATCATCAGGCTATAGCTCTTGAAAGATGAACGTAAATGCCCTTATGTCTAGTGTACGTTTTAAGGCCCATGAAGCAAAGCCCAAAGCCCTCGTGTACCTAAACTGAAAACAAGAGGGCGCCAGCACACAAAGGGAAATGCCTGGTCTTGAGATACTGGTTTTATTTAATTTTTCTTGGTTATTTACATATAACTAGAATTTATTGATGGAGACACACAATTCTTCCTTTTACAAACTCGCACAAGTTGACAGAATGGTTACATACTACTATGATAATTAAACTCAAAATTACAAAAGTTAAACATTGTGTAACGCTGAACAACCTTGACACCTGAAAAGTAAAAAATAAAAAGTGGCCATTTGTGGGTGTCAATTAGAGGAAGTGAAATATTCAAGTTCACTGTATTGAAAGATTTTAAAAGTCAACAGGTGGGGCCTCCTGTATTTTAATCTGAGACACAGGATAATAAATCTGGAATGAATGAAATAGAGATACACCTATGTACACGCTATTTAAAGTAAACTTCACTTCACTGCACTGCCTTGAGTAAAATATTCCTTTATATTTTCACCAATACACCCTCCATCTTTTGAGCACCCTGACACCTACAGGCCTGCTACTATTATTAACAATATCACAATATGTCTTGAGCAACAACTGAGAAATCAGAATCACAAATGCACTATATTCACTAAAGGAGAGAGGTGTTCAGGCTTTAAAAATGCATGGGAACCAATGTAAGCCCATGTCTCTGAATCAATTATGCACAGAGAGCCAGCCTGCTTTAACTGTATGGTGGCTGATAGAAAATATAGTGAATTACTATATATCAAGTGGGTCATTGATATGGACAATATCTACACAAAAATAAAAAAGTAATGGAAGTTATGCAAAATAAGAAATTACATTAATGTTGAAATGATGAGCTGTCATAGTAGTTAGCTTCAGCTAGCAGTACTGTCAAAACACTGCCACTTAAAGAAGGCAATGACTAAAATCTCACAAGTAAATGCATATAGACATCTGGGGTCACAAAGAGTCATTTCCAGTGGAGGAGTTGGTCAGATGTGCACATACTGAAGGAGGACTTCATTTTACTCAAGTGACTGCAGCATGAGGAGCTGCTTGAGCACTTTTGTCTGGCTCGTCTCCCTGATTTCTCCGGCTAGAAACATCTCATCCACCACTGTATACACCTGTAAGAGCAGAGCGGACAGCATGAGAGGGGACTGAGATTATAATAGTGCTATCACCATGTCTATTTCAGAAATACACTGCATCTATACAAGATGTGGTTATTGACACAAACGGCATTCTTGTAATTAAGTAATTTCTTGTCGATTGATTACAGGGTTGATTAACAAATACAGTCAAGAGTAACAAATATAGATCTTATTCATTGTGATTTTCTTGCTGTACTGGTAAATCACAGACTGACATGTGTGGGCGATACTGTGTTAAGTCGAGCTTGTGGGTGTTGCAGAAACCTTTGGTAATTAGTAAACATAGCAATACAGTTATAAAAGCCTGAAGCAGTTAGTTGCTTACCATTTTTCTCTGCATAAAACTCACTAGAATAATTAGTTCCTTATTATATAATTTATAATTATAAACATACTTTATGCTCTTGGCTTAAGTATCAAATGAAACAAATACATCATACCTTGTAAAAGTTGAAGACAAGGTCCAATTCACACACATTGTGAAAGTATTCATTTAGCACCTTGAATGAAAGAAAATGTAATTTTAATAACAGTGTAATAATTTGTCATACACACATATATACATATATATATATACATATATACATATATATATACATATATACATATATATATATACATATATATATATACATATATACATATATATATATATACATATATATATATACATATATACATATATATATATATATATATATACATACATACACACACACACACACACACACACATATATCACAGTAAACAGTATAGATAACATACATGCATACTGTGTGGCATGTAATAAAGAGCTTTGGCTATTTATGTCACAGTAGCGATACTTTTTTATTTTCCAAAAATCATTTTTTAATCGTGAATAACAGAAAGTGACATTTAGTCTAAGGATGGACTGATATGAATACTGCTGTGGCTGATAACTGGCATTTGCCGATACCAATATTAAACTTTTAAAATCCATAGCGAGGTCCACAAATCTATCTTAAGCTGAAGTAATGCTCACAAATTCACATTTAATTTCATAAAAACAATAACAATATGTATTTATCTGGGATATAAAATAATTTGTTACATGAAGCCATATAACACGCTTTCCATTTTGGCTCATCAGTCTGTTCAAACTGGCCAATACCGATACTGGACCCAATACATCGCCCATCCCTAATTTGCTCTCACAATAAAAAGTGATATAGTGACATGCCCTTTTTAAGGCAATTAAATTAATGTTTCCATCAACATATGACTTCACTCCAGTGCAATCCAGATAAAATCAGTCTTTTGATATACACACACATAGAGGCCAAGCCAACAATAATGTATTATTTGTTATATATTATTATATATGTACAGTTATTATTATTGCTTTTGACTAATATTTAAAGTCAACTTCACTCACTGTCACAAATTCATAATTCTGAATCTATGGAGAAGAACTAAAAATCCATTGTTCAAGAAGTTCAAACATATTTTAGGTTGTGATTTAAGGCTCAACTTAGAATAATAACACTTAAACTTAATTACAGTCCACAGTAGATTACACCAAAGTTGACTAGATTTGTTTGATTCATCAAAACAAACTCTTGAACAAACCATTACATATCTCATGACTTTTACGCATTTTTAAAGCATAAGAGCATCAAAACAGGAGATGAGCTTCCAGGAAATGACATTCCAACACTCAATCAGACCATGACAACTGAATCATTTCAGTTCACTTCAAGTCTTTGCATCATGTGATGTTATTTACCTCAACAAAGTTGTGGATTCCTTCTAGGTATGCCAAGTTGTTATCAGTCACATCCACACAAATGCAGAAGTAGAGCCCAGCATAGCGTCGGTAAATAATCTTGAAGTTTCTGAACTGTGGGAAAACAGATGAGATTTCCTTACAGATGTAAACAAATGTGAAGACTTCATTTGGACAATTATTTTAGCATGAAACATGGAATCAGTCATGATTGATTTCATTCTTTTAAATTATTATGAAATTTCATTTAATTTAAAATGTAATCCAAAGTGCTTCACAATATGGTGAAATTCGTGTACTGTTGGCTATATCACATTTCACATTCATTTTACAAAATAATGTTTATTATTTTACTTACCTCCACAAAGTTGGTGTGCTTGGCATCCCTCACAGTCACCACAGCATGAACCTCCTCGATTAATTTCTGTTTTTCGTCATCATCAAATTGCATGTACCACTTGGCCAGCCTCGTTTTGCCAGCTCGGTTTTGGATCAAAATGAAACGGATCTATGTGATAAATAACACAAATACAGTTTAACACAGCTGTATAAAATATAGCTCATCTATTGCTTAGTATAGTTTTTGGACATAACGCGGCGTTTGACACCACACCCAAATAAACATATGGATTATTCTTGCTACTGGTATATGGTAAACCTAATTCTATCTACGAGGACATCGGCTTTTTTGCTTAAATGTTAATATATCAAGGTTATAGATGGCTGCTAAATTCGACTGAATGAAAGGTTATTTAGCGAGCTTTAAGGCTAACGCGTACATATGAGCTGTGGATAAACATAGTAAGGATCAATTGTGCCATACATACCATGTTTCCTATCTTATAGTGTGCTCCAGGTTCGTTAAACGCTATATTTAGATAAACATACAATTTTAAACAACATTAAAAATCCTATCGCTCGTCCGCTATCTTCTTCCAGCTAACAGGAAATACCGCCTTAGACAGCGTCTTCTTGCTCGGTGGGAGTTGTAGTTTTATTATTGACTCTTAACGCCAAGCGTCTGGTATAAAGAACTACAATATCCAGAATCCAGTAAGACTCGTACGCACGAGTGTCACATGAGACCTGGTCCCCAACAGCCTACAGTAAATGAATAAACTGGCCTGGTGACTGTTTTTGCTTTTATTTATTTACACTCAGAGACTGAGGGAGACACGGAGCACTCTTCTGACACTGAAGACTGGACAGCTACATTCAGCTGTTTAGCTGCACAGATGGAGACAGGAGGGTGGAAACCACTACAACCCATAGACTGTAAGTCTGGATCAGAGCCAGAAGAACAGCTACTGCCATAAAACTATTCCCCAAATACAAGTCTCCATTAGAGATGAAGTAAACACTGGAGACATGTCAGGAACAGCCAAAGGAGCTGAGCAGATGAAACAACATCTGAGTGGAAGAGTCATTAAAACAAATTAGAGTCACAAGAGAGACATTCAGTTATTCGACCTGAAAGAAAACATTAATCCAAAAGGATAATCTATGAACATAAACATATGCACCATCATTCAGCTGTTCCACATGTAGCCTCACAAAGCAAAAAGCCCTTGAGACTGATCTAAGTGTAAGAAAACATTTTCCCATAAGAGTAATCAAAATGCACATGGAAGAACTCCCAGGTGAAAGGCTGTACATCTATTCTGTCTGTGATGAAAGGTTTACACAAAGCTGTCAGCTGAAAGAGAATTAACTGAACGTGACTGAAGATTGCTTGGTTGTGTTCTTGTTAAAAGCAGCTTGTTTTAGAGCATATTCTGTGTGCCAGTTTGCTGCTCAAAATGTTTAATTAATTTTGGCAATATGTTAGCTTACATAGGCCTACATACATTTATATTTTTAGGCTACTATTAACCAGTGTGTTACTTAATAATAAATACAATTTTTTGTTTGCAACAAAAAGTGTTGGCTAGCAGTGTGCACATTTGGCTTTTTACAGTGCAGACTGTCCATAAAGTTAACAAACTCGAGCAGACAGTTTGGACAGCCCACAAAACAGCCTGGTCAGACCATCCGGGCCATTGGGGAGTTGCAGGGGGTGGATGGCCTGACTGTCAGGAATTGCTGAATAATGAACTGGATGAATGTGATGAAAGCACCTGGGTCTCTTGTATTTGTGTTCATAAAAAGGTAAGGGAGCAACGATACATTGATGTACCTTGAGACTTTTTTAAAAACAATGCCATCCAAACAAAGGTTGAAAGATGATGACTGAAGGCTTCTAAATAGAGGGCATAGAGAATATTTACAAAATATAGCCGCAAGCGGCAATGATCGTGTGCCTAACCCTAACTCTAACACTAACACTAACCATAATAACCGTAAACCCCAACCATGACTAGCCCCTAGCCCCAACCCTAACACTAGGCCTAACCCTAAGCTTAAACCTAACCCTAGTCGTAACCCAACTATAACTCCAACCCCAACCCTAACCCGTAGCCCTTACCCTAACTCCTAACTTTACTCTGCCATTTTTCTAAATTTTTGCGCATGTTTATTTTTTAAAAATCCAAAATGGCAGACTTCCGGCTTGTAAAAGTGCACTGTTAGAATATACATTTTTGTTCCTATTGCCATGATGCATCTGGCTACCAAATTTGGTTTCTGTACGGACGTCCTATAGGCAAGGACAGATTTTTGGCTTGTTGTTATGGCAACACAATATAAATGGGAACCATGTCACAAATTTTGTATATCTATGACAATAAAATGTTATTGCTCCATACAAATTGTCTAGGGGGCGCTATTGCACTATTTTTTGTATTTTCTTACAACAATCTGTTCAGGGTTGGGGTGTACACCCACGATTAAAATTTGAGTGAAATCAGCCAAAGTTTGTGTGATTTGGTGATTTTACCACTGGAATCACATGGAGAGTTTATGTCATCGCTATGGCAAAGCCGTAAAAAATATGGCCTGGGCGTCATTGACTTTTCGGATCAGGATGGCAAAATGGAATTTTGTGCAAAATTTCAGAAATGTTTTAAAAACAATTTTTTCCTCTCATATTAAAGTTTATTTCAATCTGTAGGGGGCGCTAACACACCAATTTTTTTTCACATTCAGTCACTTTAGGGCAGGGAGTTTAACAACTGTTTCAAATTTTATTGAAATCGGAGTTTGTTTGTGCATATTTGTAAATATCCCAAATCTCCAGAATTGTGTGCATTTTTTGTCACTTCACTGCTCAGACTCAGACAAGTCATGTCTTCCCGCCCAATAGGAGCATCGTTTTGCGATTCTAATTGGCCCTTCGCCAGCTTCTGGCACTCAGGCCTAATAAAGTATATTTTTGTTGAAAATCAGAAATTGTACATTCTCATTTTACACTTTGATTTGATAATGTTGCTGCCTTTGTTATAAAAATGTCTCTGTACGTGTTTTAGATTCTGAATAGTCCAGATAACTCGGACAAGTGTAATTATCAAAATATGACTATGACAATTTTAAAAACAGTTTTAGTTGATTTATTGTAGCCGTCCTATAAATAGGCCTCGTAAAAATAACACATAGGCCTATACATTCATGCATACTGATCCTAACCTTTATAATTAATTTCTAACCTTAAATCTAAACTTTAACCTTATAAATTCAGTTCATATAAGTGATAACATGTAGAATAACACTTATTCTGCATGACACTAAACAGACGGCTCTTGGACCTCTCCTAATCTTTCCCTGTATAATTGGGGGCATATAAATATTGCACCGAATACGGGCTGACGCCATTGGACAAAAGCTGTGGACTCATGCACTCAGTCACAGTCCCTGAAACTCAGCTGCACTTGTATTTAATAAAAGGTAATAAAGTTAAACATGACATATCCAGGCTTTAGAACGCTTTGTCGCATATAGGCGTTGGCCTATACTCACACAAAATAGTCTTTTACAGAATCATTGTTTTCTAAAGTGACCACCCAATTCCGTTCTTTATTTTCATTCAAGGGGAATAAGTGGGTGAAAAAACAACACTGACAGATTCTGTGTTTTCTTCTCCCAGACAACTTGTCTGTAAATATTGATTTCCAGTCCAACAAGGATCATTAACTTGATTCAAGATATTTTATCTGTATGAACAGCTTCACTTGTGTCCTGTGATGGAAATTACCACAATCTATAACATGCATAATGTCTTGCCTCAATAATTATCTGAAGGTTACATGACAAATAGCTGCAAACGGAAAGCAGCACAAATGAGTGGGAGACCTGAGGCCAAGAGGTAAAATCGACAAAAATCCATCCATCCATCCATTTTCTTCTGCTTATCCGGGGCCGGGTCGCGGGGGCAACAGTCTAAGCAGGGACTCCCAGACTTCCTTCACCCCAGACACTTCCTCCAGCTCCTCCGGGGGGACCCCAAGGCGTTCCCAGGCCAGCCGGGAGACATAGTCCCTCCAGCGGGTCCTGGGTCTTCCCCGGGGCCTCCTGGGACATGCCCGGAACACCTCCCGAGGGAGGCGACCAGGAGGCATCCGGAACAGATGCCCGAGCCACCTCAGCTGGCTCCTCTCCACGTGGAGAAGCAGCGGCTCTACTCCGGGCCCCTCCCGTGTGACCAAGTTCCTCACCCTGTCTCTAAGGGTGCGCCCAGCCACTCTGCGGAGGAAACTCATTTCGGTCGCTTGTATCCGCGATCTCGTCCTTTCGGTCATTACCCAAAGCTCATGACCATAGGTGAGGGTAGGAACGTAGATTGACCGGTAAATTGAGAGCTTCGCCTTTTGGCTCAGCTCCCTCTTCACCACAACGGTCCGGTACAACGACCGCATCACTGCCGACGCTGCACCGATCCGCCTGTCAATCTCACGCTCCATCCTCCCCTCACTCGTGAACAAGACCCCGAGATATTTGAACTCCTCCACTTGAGGCAAGGACTCTCCACCCACCCAGAGAGGGCAAACCACCTTTTTCCGGTCGAGAACCATGGCCTCGGATTTGGAGGAGCTGATCCTCATCCCAGCCGCTTCACACTCGGCTGCAAACCGCCCCAGTGCACATTGGAGGTCCCGGTTTGATGAAGCCATCAGGACAACATCATCTGCAAACAGCAGAGATGAGATCCTGTGGTTCCCAAACCAGATCCCCTCCGGCCCCTGACTGCACCTAGAAATTCTGTCCATAAATATAATGAACAGAACCGGTGACAAAGGGCAGCCCTGGCGGAGTCCAACATGCACCGAAAACAGGTCCGACTTACTACCGGCAATGCGAACACAGCTCCTGCTTCGGTCATACAGGGACCGAACAGCCCTTAACAAAGGGCCCCGAACCCCGTACTCCCAGAGCACCCTCCACAGGACCCCACGAGGGACACGGTCGAATGCCTTCTCCAGATCCACAAAGCACATGTGGACTGGTTGGACAAACTCCCATGCACCCTCGAGCACCCGAAGGAGAGTATAGAGCTGGTCCAGTGTTCCCCGGCCGGGACGAAAACCACACTGCTCCTCCTGAATCCGAGGTTCGACTATCGGTCGAATTCTCCTCTCCAGCACCCTGGAATAGACCTTACCGGGAAGGCTGAGGAGTGTGATTCCCCGATAGTTGGAACACACCCTCCGGTCCCCCTTCTTAAACAGAGGGACCACCACCCCGGTCTGCCAGTCCAGAGGTACTGTCCCCGACCCCCACGCGATGTTGCAGAGACGTGTCAGCCAAGACAGCCCTACAACATCCAGCGACTTGAGATACTCAGGACGGATCTCATCCACCCCCGGGGCCTTGCCACCGAGGAGCTTTCCAACCACCTCAGTGACTTCAGCCAGGGTGATGAGTGAGTCCGACCCCGAGTCCCCAGCCTCTGCTTCCTCCTCGGAAGACGTGACGGCGGGATTGAGGAGATCCTCAAAGTATTCCTTCCACCGTCCGACAACATCCCCAGTCGAGGTCAACAGCTCCCCACCCCCACTGTAAACAGTGTTGGCGAAGCACTGCTTCCCCCTCCTGAGGCGCCGGACGGTTTGCCAGAATTTCTTTGAGGCCGTCCGATAGTCCTCCTCCATGGCCTCTCCGAACTCCTCCCAACTCCGAGTTTTTGCCTCTGCCACCGCCCGGGCTGCAGCACGCTTGGCCCACCGGGACCCGTCGGCTGCCTCCGGAGTCCCACGAGCCAACAAGGCCCGATAGGACTCCTTCTTCAGCCTGACGGCATCCTTTACTTCCGGTGTCCACCACCGGGTTCGGGGATTGCCGCCGCGACAGGCACCACAGACCTTACGACCACAGCTACGGGCGGCCGCATCGACAATAGAGGCCGAGAACAGAGCCCATTCGGACTCTATGTCCCCAGCCTCCCCCGGAATCCGGGAGAAGCTCTCCCGGAGGTGTGAGTTGAAGGTGCCCCTGACAGAGGGCTCTGCCAGACATTCCCAACAGACCTTCACTACGCGCTTGGGCCTGCCAGGTCTTTCCGGCTTCCTCCCCCGCCAGCGGACCCAACTCACCACCAGGTGATCGGTTGACAGCTCTGCCCCTCTCTTCAACCAAGTGTCCAAGACACGTGGCCAGAGGTCAGATGACACGACAACAAAGTCGATCATCGACCTCCGTCCTAGGATGTCCTGGTGCCACGTGCACTGATGGACACCCTTGTGTTCGAACATGGTGTTCGTTATGGACAAACTGTGGCTAGCACAGAAGTCCAATAACAGAACACCACTCGGGTTCAGATCAGGGAGGCCGTTCCTCCCAATCACCCCTCTCCAGGTGTCACTGTCGTTGCCCACGTGGGCGTTGAAGTCCCCCAGGGGAACAACGGAGTCCCCAGTCGGTGCACTGTCCAGTACCCCTCCCAGGCACTCCAAGAAGGCCGGTACTCTGCACTGCTGTTCGGCCCGTAGGCCGACACAACAGTGAGAGACCTGTCCCCGACCCGAAGGCGCAGGGACGTGACCCTCTCGTTCACCGGGGTGAACTCCAACACACAGCGACTGAGCCGTGGGGCAATGAGCAGGCCCACACCAGCCCGCCGCCGTTCCCTGCGGGCAATGCCAGAGAAATGGAGAGTCCAGCCCCCTTCAAGGACTTGGGTTCCAGAGCCCAGGCTGTGCGTGGAGGTGAGGCCGACTATATCTAGTCGATAGCGCTCAACCTCCCGCACGAGCTCAGGCTCCTTCCCCCCCAGCAAGGTGACATTCCATGTCCCCAGAGCTAGTCTCCATGTCCGGAGATCTGGTCGCCGAGGCCCCTGCCTTTGGCTGCCGCCCAGATCTCTCTGCACCGGCCCCTTATGGATCCTCCTGCGGGTGGTGGGTCCACGGGAGGACAGCCCCACGTCGCTCCCCATGGGGAAAGGCCCGGCCACCAGGCGCTCGTTCGCGAGCTCCCACCCCAGGCCTGGCTCCAGGGTGGGGCCCCGGTGACGCCGATCCGGGCGACGTAACTGGCCTTGGTCTTGTATTCATCATAATGGGCTTTTGAACCGCTCTTGGTCTGACCAGTCCCCCAGGACCTGTTTGCCTTGGGTGACCCTATCAGGGACATAAAGCCCCCGACAACATAGCTCCCAGGATCATTCAGGCACTCAAACCCCTCCACCACGTTAAGATGGCGGCTCAAGGCGACAAAAATATAGTCACATAATTACAATGATGGCAGTGACACCAACCACTGCATTGTCCAGCTGTACAAAGCAATGCAGAAGCACAGTGCTGCAGTGCATTGCTCTAAATAACCATTAAACTTCATGATAACTATCTATAGATTTTTGTTTTGAGTTTTTTTTCATTCTCAGTAAAGGTAAAGACCTAATGTGAAAGATCAGAACATCCAGAATTTACTCAATGAGCTGCAGAGGCTGCACTAGCACTGGTTAATGATTGGCTGCAGGTGCTGAGGTTTAGCGAGGACCTAAAAGTGTCATTTTAGATTTCTTTCCAGTTGGTTTTAGTTGCAGGTGCTGGCAACCCAAATGATTCAAGAATCAAGATTAACTTCATTGCCCCACGCGAGTGGGAAATCCACCCATGCAGCCATCACCGCTGTGCACTAAAAAGATGGTCCATAAATACAGAATACATTAAATGAGAGACTCATGTGAGGCTCATTCTGCTTTCTGAATGGATAATCATCTTAAGAACTAAAACAACCATGACAAAATAAAAAAAAGTGAGGGCATCAGTCAAAATTTAAATTTGTTTATGAAATTTGAAATAAATAGTCTATTCTAAATTTCCTTTGAAAGCTGAAGGCTTAATTTATTATAGATATCCAGAAATATCCTTCAGTATTTGTTCAGTGTTATTTAGCTTTCCAACGATAAAGGTTGATTTAGCCAGCGCTTTTCACCCTTTCCTCCTGTTGGTAGGCTCTGTCATGTTCATAGAGCGACAGGTGGATAAAACCAATCACAGTAAAGTGTGAAGAAACAGACTATCTAGAAGACTATTAAAGGTAAGATGAAAGTTAAACTTGGGAGAAAGAAATACATGAACATTTATACAAAACCTGAATTCTGTATGTGAAATAGTGACCCTCCCACGCGCTCCTCGCAGCTCGGCCACGCTCGTGAACAGTGCGCGTGTTGTAATTGTGTCTATGAACCGCTGGGCGAGACTGTCGGCGTGTGAGAGCGAACAGGAGGGAGATGCTGGATTCGGGAGAAGGTCCGCCATTATTGGGAAGCTGAAAAAACAGCTCTCTCCACACCGTCACACTTTGAGCCTGTCCGGGGCTTGATGTTAGGAAGGAAAACATTTGGCACAGGAGGAGACCAGTGAAAGCGTTTGTGTTTTTGGCGACACAGTCGTGCGCTTCGTACCGCAGCCTAAGGACTGTTAAGATTTTTAACACAACAAAGGAAATAATAATTGGTCAAAACAACGTGGGGGTGAAGCAAGAAGGGAAAACATACTGAAACAACGCCTCCCTCTTTTTCTTTTTCACAAGACGATTCCAGCCGTGTCGAGCCGAGCAGAGTTCCAACAGCATTGTGCGTTTTCCTGCGAGAATTTACGCGTTTTTCCTTTTCAAACAAGGAGCGCAAGGGATATGCAGATGGCTCCCTCAAACTTTAGATGCAAGAGCACTTAATGTGGGAAGTAATGGACAGATAGGCGGTTTAGAGAGAAAACTAATCGATGTGAGGTTTTGCGGGGAGTGCTTTTTGCGTGTTTTTGAAGTGTTTTCACTGGGGACGCGGAGAGAAGGCGAAGGAGTGGACCAGGGCTGGACACAGCGAGGAATGCTATGGTATGTACTCCACACTTTGCCTTTACACCAAATTATACTTAGAAACGCTCACTGTACGTTTATACAGACCTGAAACACATGCTGGGGCGTTTGTTTTAGTGGCTTGTCTTTCCTTCCTTTCACTGTAGCCTGACTGGATTTCCACGAATAACACGAAACTGGGAGTCGACCCATTTCCCCCATGGGGCTTGTGAGATTTGCAGAAATAATAGTTATAGCAGCAATTATTGAAATGGTGACGCATAGGTGTGTTGTATGACGCTGTTGGAGGCTCTGGTAAGAAATGTGCTTGTTTAAACATGGAGTTTAAAGAGGAGAAAGGGCCTCGTAAAGCCAATCTTGTCTGGACATTAAAATTGTTTGTAGAACAACACCTGGAATGCATTGGGTTATTCTCTCATGGATTCTTTAAATTGGTTATAAGTGACTGCTTTGTGCAACAGCCTAATGATATCAGAAAAGAGAAGGTACTTTTAGCTCAAAGATATCACAACACTTAATTATAGGCTATTGGAAATGGTGATAATTTTATGTAGGCCTATGTGTATGTACAATGATTTAGTCTTTCTGTTACTTTTTGTAATCTACCAGACTTTAAAATGACATTTATTTTTGGGCTTGATTAAACACCAGCTAAATGTCAGACAGTATTTCTGAGAATCCCATTACATAACTATAGAACAAGTCATTATTAACACTGGAATTAATAATTAATTTAGTGGTGTGTGTCATAACTTGATCTGCAAGGTCCACTACTCTGGCAGCCACTCCCTATTTGTCAGAGTGCCTTAACTGGACTTTGCCACACTACCTGTTTTATATCTTCCCCTAAGTTTTTCCACCAAAGAATCTATTTTCGTTTTAGACTTAAAAACATAGAAAAAAACCTCAGCCTGCCTGTCCATTCTTTTTTGTAATATTCTGAGTAATCCACAGGAGTACAAATGCTTTGGCCATATGGCTGTTTGAATACATCCCTTTCAAGCATAACATCTGACTCATAACCTCTCCCACGGTGCTTCCACTTTGACAGTTCCAACTTCTGTCTTTGATTAAAATTAATAGAAAGAATGTGATGGAAAGAAACATCCTCTCTGTGCTATCAGGTAATGGCATTAGCAGCTGTCAGCACTTGTGTCCCTGCTTGATTGGGACCTTTGCAGTACAGTCACACCTCTCCAGGAACACTCTTTAGACCATAATCACCCTGCCATTTACCCAAGTAACGGCTATAGCCGCCAGCATCGAAATACTCAGGGTTTGAATTAATTCAGTCTCACTACATGTTTCACTGCAGGATCCTCTGGACTAGGGCATGTGTCTGGGATTAGACCAAGGCAGGCTTTACTCTGTAGGATATAGGACAGTGATGAGAGATCCTGCCCCATATAGTAAGAGATAAACATTTAGTTCATGCATTGGCTGGAGGCTTGACTGTACATGTACTTACTGACCAGTGACTCACTATGTTGGTTGTTTTAGTGTTGACAATGTTGTTGTTTTTTTTGTTTTTTTTTGTGATAATAGATAAAAGAGCAAATATTTTTTCAGATTACTGTTTTACACACCTCAAGGACTAACTCACCAGTCAATAGGGTGGCATCTAATATAAAATCCATGTTGAACCAGAATGTTTTTTTTTTTTTTTTACTTTAGGAAGAATAAACGCTGAAAGGAAAAGGAAAAGTACAATGTTCAAAACTCACGGGAATACCATGGAGCACAAAATAAGTAGGGCTTATGAGGTCCACTAACAAGGTCGGATAATACAATGCTTATGACACCCGATTTTCTCATACGCAGTTGTAATTTGTCATTTTCGACTTGAGTACTGAATTTGATGAGTCATTTTAATTGAGTGTTTGCGCCCTAAATCAGTAATCTCATCCGCGTCTCTGAGTGGTTTATTTTGATGAGATTTTGGCCTGTGATGCCACTCAAATTAAATGTGCGCTGTCTCGTACTGTGTTATTTCCTGTGTCAGCTCCTGCTTTTATTGCCCCAGACTGCTGTGTCGATGAATGGAAGTGTCGACCGCCGGTGTACCTGTCATCGCCGGGGGAACTCCATGGAAAAAATCTCCCCAATCCCGGAAAACTGTGCCACTACTTGTGAGTCGATGTTAGCATGTGTTTGATGGAGAAAGGAGCTAATTATAGCAGGCAGCTTTGGAGTTCACTGGACCAGATTACAGTCACTTTCCTTTCAATGGCCGCCTTGTTCTAGCAGCCGATTTATTAGGCAGAGAGAAGTGCATTCTGGGATGATTGTATCTGAATTTCCATTAGAAAGTGTGGCTTGCTCGGGTTGAACTGAGATCCCCTTCACTGGGTGCTGTTTGGGCTAGCCTGCTCATTACAGATTTGCAGATGAGGACAGTGTGATAGATAGAAAAGCCCTTATTCTTTTAGGAAGCCAGATGAACTCTTTATCCCGAATGATGGAATTATGTATGAGGGAACAAAACCCTAATCTGATGTGCTGAATGTGCCAAGTATATCCCTGGAGTCTAAAAGTAGATAAAATATTACAATTACTCTAGGACAAATGTACATGTTCAAAATGACCCTTTTAAATATGATTTTGTTTCTCCTCACTCTCCTCCAATCCATCCTATTGTATTGCTTTTTCAATACAAATTGATTCAGTGGGAAATGGCTGTGTAAAGTTAAAGCTTTGGTTATGATTAAAGGCTTAAATTGTGGCCATGGAGGCTTTGTCTTTTACAAGGCCTTTTAGATTTGTTACCGAAAGAGAAGGACAGCATTAGAAAGCACGGTGGCCATGGAGATGAAGGGCCAGGAGGTAAACCGCACAGGAACGGTGACCTCTGGACGTGAACAGCTTGCCTTGGCTAGTGCAGATACAATTACACAAGAGGGGGGCAAAGCTAATGGGCTCTTTGGTCATTTGGCGGCAGAGGAGGAACTGGCTATAAGTTTTGAAACATGAAAATAACACTATAGTGTATCAGACAGACAAATAAAAGGCTTGAGGGATGAGAGCGGAAAGGAAAAAGTACAAGCAAACCTGGACCTGCTGCCAGTTTGTGCTGCAGGCTGTGTTCCTGGTATGTGCCCCTTCAGCTCCCTGCTCAGGAATCAACCAATCAATGACAGCCAGAAGTTACTCTGCTGCTCCCTGATTGGCCACAGCTGAATTCCATGAGTCAGCAGGTCCATAGATAAGATGTTATGATTGAGTCACAGCCAATGAAATCAGGCTAGTGCTTCAAGTTTAGGACTTTTAGGACAATTCATAATATCATTTATCTGTTATGTTCTCTTAAATTCATTCATGTTTGATTGTAGTATGCAGAAAAGGCCCGTTCTAACCTGCTAACCTTTGAGGCTAACACAGGTCTGCCTTGTAGCCCCAGACTGTGATGCCTAAATTAGCAGCACTTGGAAGAATTCCTCATAATGCTGTTTGGCTTTCTCGCTTTGGAGATTCTCCATCTCGGCGCCCCAAGGTTTCCTGTTGGAAGTTCACCTACGATGCCTGGCTGTGTTTTTGGATAGTAACCAACCAGCAGAAAATACAGTTTTATTTGACTTTACATAAAAACAACTAAAGAACATGTTTTCTGTCAAGTAAAGAATGTTGAAATTATTCATAGAACAGTCTTGTTTATCTCATATTTAGTGAATTTACTTTACTGTTCGTTTATTAAGTAGACCCCACCTCTTTAGCTAACTATTGGGTGGTTGAAAATTGTAATTTTTATCCTTTTCATCTTTTCAAAAGTGCCAAATTAAATGAACCACTACAAACTAATGATTCAGCTATTCAAACATGCTGATCTCACAATAAAATACTTTTCTGCTCTCCTAAAATTTCAACTGTAGCTTGTACAAGCAGTGATATGATAACTGGCCACTAGTGAGTTGCTGTTCAACGTTCCAACGTTACCTTGCCAATTAAAGATCCCATGACATGGTACTTTTTAATGCTTTTATATGGCTCCTTAATACTGTACTGTAAATGAATCCTTCTTCAAAATCAACACTGGGTGCATGAGAAACAGGGATAAGATGAGAGAGTCATAAATATTCCTCTCAAACTCTTTATTCTGGGCGTTGTTGCTTGAATGCAAATGAGGAGAAAAAAGCTGGCCAATAGTAGAGGGTGGGGGCGTGGCCAAACGCTCCAGTCTCCGCTGTCAGCCCACAGCTGATCCATATCCTTGTTTTTGCATGGGGGAGAGATTTGAAGCGTTCCATTGAAAAATAAACACATTTCCACATAAAATAAAATTAAACCACTGCTGTTCAAAGGTCCAGAGGCTCAGATAAAGGACTTCCGAGCCTAGAAACACTCGGACGTGCCTCCAGGCAAATAAAAAAATGCATTTCGCATTGCCTAGCGCATTCGCAGTCCAAACTCTCTGGGCGTGATTTACAGAGACGCTGAGTTCAGACAGACGGGGGTGGAACTGCATTTGCATTTCTTTTTTCGATCTGACGTCAATCAGGTGCCTTGTTCAAACTCGCCCGTTTGAGCTCCAATTTTTTGTAACGCAGAAAAGGATCGCAAATGCTCAGTTTAGACATTTCACAACTTTTAACCATGGGGGGGGGGGCCCTAAACAGGGTAGGGGAGCTCACATTAACGTTCAAAAACCTCAGAAAGTGAAAATTTCATGCCATGGGACCTTTAAGATTTATATGTACAGTGACAGTACATGAGCACAGTGCTCAGTCTTGACTACCCTTAAAGGCTGTTTATTTATCATGACATCTGATGCATACAGAGTATGACAACTTGATGGAAAGTGTCGTTTGCAGGATTTGGGCAAGGAGAGAAAGAGGGAGATGTAGATTGTGGCAAGGATGTCTTTTAAGTAAAGCTGACAGGTTCAATCAGCACCTAAACAGTGTAATGAACAGTGAATAAGGGGAGAGGATGAGAAACGGCTTTCAAACTTATCATAATTTGGAAACCTCTTTAAGCACTATCAATTTAGCCACAATGCTAACTTTGTCTTCATCTGTCTTTCTGCATCCTCTACTCCTGTATTTGTTTTGTCCTCTGTCCCTCAGTTTACCATCCTACACCACAGCGCTGTGATGTTATTGTCAGCTGTGGTTAAGGACACAGGAAGGGCACCACCTTGTCATTAGATGTTTGTGTGAGATCCCACTTTAGGGCGATGGAGCCACCACTGAGCTGCCCTGTGACATCTCCCCAGTGAACACTGCTGCTGACACTGTCTCCAAGTACAACCAGGAAATCACAAAACTAAGCCATTTGGCCCACAGCCCATAGAAATGTTGTCATTAGCTTTTCTGTATTTGAAGCTAGCCTGAGGCACTTAACATTTAATAGTGATTACTTGGCATATGTTGAAAAAATACTTGGTGAATATTAGTTGTTATAACTTTGGAAAATTAGAGCAAAATAATACAAAATTACTTTTTAGTAAATTCAAATAACTAACATGAGTTGGCTACTTGACCATCCAATGTCCATTTTAGAGTGTAGAATCATCAGAAATGCCAAGAATGTCTTGTCTCTTTGAGGCTGCACGATAATAGTAAATAGAAAAATCTTGGATTGCTAAAAGTAGAACACTGGGTTAGATGACATGTAAGCTTCCATACGCATGCTTGTGATGGACTGGGCCTGACCTGGTCTCACCTTTCCTCTGTGCTGCCTGACTGTGGACATCATATTGTCTTTAAGGTGAGGCGATAAGGCTTCTCATGGTCATTTGTTATTCCAGGGGCCGATGGTGCCACAGCGTCACATTTCTTATCGGACTTGCTGCAGTCTGAGTCCAGGGCTGATGAGTAAGCACTGCGCAGCCTCAGGACGCCAGGCCCAGCTCGTATTGATCACAGCGAGCGCCACTGCTGTCATCCTCACACCACTTAGCTAATGATGTCCATGCCATTGTTGGGAGGGAAACAGCCATAAAAGAGAGTGTGTGCAGAGGCGTTGTATGGATGGACAAGGCAACAGTGTCATTCCCCTCTGTAGTTTCTCTTGGAGTTCATATGCGCATGGTGGAGACGTATGTCAGTCTGGAGAGTGTCAGACTGCTCCTGACCTTGTTTCTTTCAATCTTTGTGTTGTGCAAACAGCACTTATGTTATGACCAAATGTTATCAGTGATGAATCACCTTTGAGTCTTCAGAGGAAATTCGCATAACTGCTGTTGGGATAGACCTGTGTTTTGTTCTGGAGCTCAGTAAATGGATTACGTTTTCAGGAGTTGACATGGGTTGTTTCTCTTCTCAGTGCCATTATTTCCCAGGAAGCAGTGGGGGCCCCAAGGTCCATAGCTCTTATGTCAGAGTTCATTTCCTGCAGCAGTGCTGTAGCTCCTGAGGATCCACCATTTTGTAACATTCCTGTTGAGTTGGTGGAGAAAAGGACCTCCATTCATTACCCAGTGTACATTGCCCAAGAATAAATTTCTGTATGGTAAATAATTTAGAACCAGTCAACTTGAACAGGGCTGAGAAGCTGGATTAAGGTTAAAGCCGTTTGGTCGTAGACAGCAGAACAGTGAGTAAATATACCCAGGAATACAATGTGCCAATTGCAGAAGTAAAAATGCAAGATCTTGATTTGTTTACTTGGCCTAGTTTAGTATATAACTGAGTCACATACAACTTTAAAAGTTTGCCTTTTTAAAGATCCCATGACATGGTACTTCTTGATGCTTTTATATGGCTCCTTAATGGTTCCCTAATACTGTAAATGAATCCTACTTCAAAATCAACACTCAGTGCATGAGAAACAGAGATAAGCTAGCTCATTCGCAGTCCAAACTGTCTGGGCGTGATTTACAGAGACGCTGAGTTCAGACAGACGGGGGTGGAACTGCATTTGCATTTCTTTTTTCGATCTGACGTCAATAAGGTGCCTTGTTCAAACTCGCCCGTTTGAGCTCCGATTTTTTGTAATGCAAATGCTCAGTTTAGACATTTCGCAACTTTTAACCATGGGGGGGGGCCCTAAACAGGGTAGGGGAGCTCACATTAACGTTCAAAAACCTCAGAAAGTGAAAATTTCATGCCATGGGACCTTTAAAATGTTTTCATTGCTTTATTTCCACTAATGATTCATCACTTAGCATGCTAGTACAACCTCTGCTCTAGCTGCTTTTGGGTTGCTGTGACTAGGCTGCATGTCATACTTGCGTGGTGCAGGTAAAAGTAACTGAAACATGCCTGAAGAATGTAAACATGTTAGAGGAGTTGTTTTTGTTTTAAGGATTGGCCATGGAGAGGACAGGCTCACTACAACACTCTTAAATTAGTCATAGTAGTGGGAATGCATGGCCACTTTACCCCAATCAGACAGAATGTTGTTTGTCAGGTCAGGGCTAGCTGGGGCTGTTGGAGCTCAGTTAGGATACTTTTCGGACAACTGCCTGTTTACTGATCATCTTTGAAGTACGATTTCCTCATTGAAACTTTGATGTACATCTTGAAAAACAGAGAAACCCTAATTAGGTGTGAACAACATGCTCTTTTTGCATTAGTCATGTGAATGTTTGCTCTATAGTACTGTTGTTTAAAGATCCCATGACATGGTACTTCTTGATGCTTTTATATGGCTCCTTAATGGTTCCCTAATACTGTAAATGAATCCTTCTTCAAAATCAACACTCAGTGCATGAGAAAGAGAGATAAGATGAGAAAGAGTCATAAATGTCACTCTGGAACACTCCATTATGGGCGTTTTTGCTTGAATGCAAATGAGGAGGACAGAGATGGCCTATAGTAGGGAGTGGGGGCGTGGCCAAGCTCTCCGCTCCGCTCTGTGACCCACTTCCGTGTTTTTGCACGGGGGGAGAGATGAGAAGCCTTCCATTGAAAAATAAACACATTTCCACAGAAAATAAAATCAAACCACTGCTGTTTCAGATATCCACAGGCTCAGATAAAGGACGTCCGAGCCTAGAAACACTCGCAAGTTCCTCCAGGCAAATAAAAAAACTTATTTCGCATTGCGTAGCTCCTCCGCAGTCCAAACTCTCTGGGCGTGATTTACAGAGACGCTGAGTACAGACAGACGGGGGTGGAACTACATTTGCATTTCTTTTTTCGAGCTGTCAATAAGTTTCCTTGTTCAAAATCGCCCGTTTGAGCTCTGATTTTTTTCTAACGCAGAAAAGGATCACAAATGCTCAGTTTAGACATTTCGCAACTTTTAACCATGGGGGGGGGGCTCACATTAACGTTCAAAAACCTCAGAAAGTGAAAATTTCATGCCATGGGACCTTTAAAGTTTCTAGACAATCAGAAGACTAGTAATGCCATCATCTTTCATACATTTATATTTAGGCCCATCACCATAATTGCAATATCAACTTATCGCTCAATAAATCAATAAATCAATCAAACAATATTTATAAAGCGCTTTTCATACAAAATTGTAGCACAAAGCGCCTTACAGTGGTTAAGGATTAGAAGATTGACCTTTATTGATCTCGCACAGGAGAAGTTGTTTCTATATTTGACCCGGGGACCATCCCCATAATTTTGTTATTTTAAATTATACCTGGATCAATATATTTTGGGGCAGTATTTATCATGTGTACAGTTTCTTTGATTATTTGTTTTTGTTTATACTATTGGTTCATTCTGCTATTTATTTGTTGCAGCTCATGTTTTTTAATTATACTGTCTATTTAAATGTTTATTGAGGTTATGTTGCTTTTGTTGTTATTGTACCAGTGGCATAAAATAGTTTCAATATTAGACTTAGACTATTATTGTTTATCACAGTATATCTCTGTAGCAATATATTGTGCTTCAAAATTTGTTATTGCGAAAGAACTATTTATTCACTACTACTGCATGTTTCATAGTGGTGGTCTTGTGGAGCAGTTTATTGTTGTCTCTAATAAAAAAAAAGGATTCTGAACGTATTGATTTCATGTCACCAACAATGAACAAGGGTTTTATTTAGTTTGATTTTTCAAATTGAAATGATGCATGCTCCCAGTTACATGTCATGGCGAATGTCTAGAAATTGCCAATTACTTTCTCTCTACAAATTCTGTGTCAAACCTTTGCCCAAATTGACACCATCACAGCCATTGTTAACATGATGCTCCCATTATTTCTACCTCCCGCTGTGTACATATGTATTTGTGTGCAAGACTGACATCAAACGCCAGCTCCAAAGAACCAACATGAAGAAGAAAATAGAAAAAGTGTAGGTTTGACATAGATTCCATCATATGGTTGAATCCTGTTGTTTTAATAGTTTCACATTTCTTGTTACTGTACGTTTTTATGACGCTCAACAGACCAACCACTACCGAAGACCAGTTTAACCTGCCCTTGAACTATGCAAACATTGCACAAAGTCACACAATATCAGATCATGGGCAAATGCTATTGCAACATACTGTATAACTAAACATTATTAATGTACTTTTCCATGTAAATCAAGATATACAATGTTTTCTCAGTGTGGTTTGGTGTATTAAACCGCTGTCCATGTTTGTTTTCACATGTAACCACCCAGCTATGTAAAAGTATAATTTTTGTGTCCCCAGTCGCTCAGTGTTTGGCTAGAGCACATCCGATTCTAGGAAATTGTGCAACTCTTCATGTGCAGTTTTGGAGCAACGACAACAGCTTGGGCTTTCCTCCGCCTGATTTTCCAGAAGTTAAAGGTGACAGTGGAGACTTGGGTCGGTGATGTTTGCCGCTCCTAAGGCCACCCAGAGGTCCCCTGGTGGTCTGGTGAGATTGGGCATGAGCCTGGATCCATCTCCCTGTTGAGAATGGAAAGCAAAAAGTGGATTAGAGTTACACAGTTTATTTTTAAGTGATTCTTTTATTACAGACAGTTTAAAAATGACGGTATGAGATGGTGTATAAAATAAAGCTTATACAAGGATATATATAAGGCAAAGAAGTTGCATTATGATAACATACATAGAGTAATCTCTTCTGCTGGAATGTTATGATGCCTTATCTGCCCATTTGCCCTCAATGACACGAGGCTGTGTTTGCCGGGTCCATGCTTGAATGTCATATGTTAACTGCTTGTACCTTAGTTGTCCATTCCCCTTGATTATACAGAACGCAAAACAACAACAACATGGGCACACGTGATGAGTCTTAAATGTGCACTATGTAACTTTTTGGTTGGGAGTCCATTACCTGTTTGTTTCTATGGAGATGTCATTGCTCTGCCTGGAATGTTCCACACTATGACAATAAACAGCTCTACATTACATTCAGTAAATTACAGGGGGTTTTATAGCTCAGAAATACCAAGAAAAACGGGCATATAAGCTCTAACTGTGAACGGTTTTGTTTGGTCTGCATGATGATATAAAGGTTTATAGCCATACTGTGAAACATTACAGACAAAGCAATAACATCTAGACCAGAAAAGTTGCACAATGCACCTTTAACACTATACACCTTGAATGAATGGAGAATTTTAGGCTATGTGCGTCGAGGAAATGGGAGCAGAAACTGATTGTACATATCAAATCTGGCTACAGTGTGCACCTCTGTACGGTATGTATGGCTTGGAAACTGCAGCAGTAACGATGATTGACTACATTCCAATCTTTAGTACATGTGGATGAGCGAGTTTGTCTGAGGCCTCCCAAAATGCAGCACGAGCCATGAGACAGGAAATTTAGCCCCTTTCCTCCCTCCCGGTGTCCTCTCTTCATCCTCTGCCCAGCGTTTGCTGCTCATCCCTGATTGGCTAGAGAGAAAGCGAGGGATGAGGTTTTGTCGTTCTAATCTGCTAGTAGATCGCCACTGATGGGCCTGTGTAGAATGGCTTTAGTAAATTACTGTTCCAGCGAAGGGCAAATCCCCTCTATCAGATGGCACTTCTCTCTTCATCTCTCCCTCCTCTCCAAGTTGCTTTCCTCACTACACCAGCTTTGACTTTATCTCCTAATCACTGTCGTACCTTTTTCTCTCAAGCTCTTGGCTGGCGTGCCCATTTACATCCACATTTTAGGGCCAGTCTTTGGTCAAGTGTTTGATTATTTCGTTTTGACTGTTTCTAGGGACCAGATATTTGTTTATGAAGTATGTTTTTGTCATATGATATAGTGAAACTGACAAAATTATGTTCTTTCATTCTGCCATTGTTTTCATTAACCTCTCAAGTATACTGTCTCTTTCAAAGTGGTATCCTGACTTACCCTCACCCTTCAGCAGAAAAAACACTGACCATTTACTACATGTGCAACATTCTATAGTAGTCTTACTTCAAGTTAAATCTGAATAAAACATTTGAAATAATTGATTTGGGATCTATAATTCTTTTAATGCATAAATGACCCAGTCACATCAGATGTAAACCCATGAGCATGCACTGCAGATAGGGTTCAAATTCTGTTCTGTTCTGATGTTTGTGGATATTTAAAACTGCCCATCAGTTTGCCAAAGCAGATGTGCTGATAGAGAATAAAACAGAGGATTTTAGTCTACCTGAAGCAGTATGGGCGCAAAGATATCTGCTCTATTGCCTTTGTGATAATTTACCTTTTTGAGGAGGGAACTGTACTGTTAGTTTGACACATTATCATTCATCTGGCATCTGCTGCAATTTTCTTTAATGTATTTAAAATCTCACATTAACAACACAATAGTTCATAATTACTGTCTGCAAATGAACCAATCATTAACAGTTTATTTATCTTCTTGTTAATATAGTCTGTAGATCCAAATCTGGCTGGGTGCATCTCAGGGCCTTGTGTTCAGAGAGCCCCACCCATTTGTATCGACTGTCTCCTACTGCAGACTGCTGAAAGGAAGCATCTGCCTGCCTCTGCCTCCCCACTGCTCGGCACACATGCACTCTCCCTCTCTCTCTTCACTGGTCTCTCCTCCTTTTCTCCTGGGCTCTTTCTCTCTACTGGCCCCTCATTGCTTTTGCCAAGGCTGCTAGCTTTTCGGCTCGTGCTCCCATGTCAGAGCTTCTAATCTGTCTAACATAAAGGCCATGCAAAAAGAATTTACGTTAGTGCACCACGGGAAGAAAAGGAGAAGCAGAGAATCATTTGAGCAGGTTGACAGATAAGGCTCTTGTGCTTTCTGTGTGGTGTCTTTTAAGCCATGTTAAGCTTCTTAATTAGACATAATCTACAGACCCGGACAGAGGCGGAACTAATGTAGTTAAAAGACTCAAAATCCCATTCTCACATCACACTCTCCTCTGCTCTACACCAATGCTAACCCCCGCTGGCCGCATCACCAGCCTCTCCTCCTGGTGCATTTACGCTGCCCTCACTCAAGTATTTTTCATTTCAGTTTTAACATTTCTTCTGCCCTGAACACCTGAATAGAATACAGCAGGAAACGTTCCATTGCACACATTTTACCTGCACAATGACAGCTAATCTACTCCACTCATGGCTTAATTTTATAACATGTCTTTCCAAGCCCTTAGGAAAGTTATTAATGTTGAATTTGACTTGTTTGCTCATTTACATTCAGTGCCTTGAATGCTGATGTATTTTTCATTGGGGCATACTGGCACTGCTTCTCTGTGTACGGCCCAGGTTTCTCTTGGCAAACAAAAGCCATAAGGGAGAAAGCAAGCTGACAGATTATTTAAATAGCATCTTAAAAGGACAGCTTAAAATTGTACCTGAATATTCACAGGTGCAAAAACAGTGAGAGGTTGACTTTGCTGGATTTCCTCGGGACCGAAAAAGCGTTGGGGAAAGATAAGCGTACAGTTTCGTATCAGGCCACAATGGAGTGTATGCAAAAAGCCAGTTTATAATCAAAATAAAAGCCAGTTTATTTATAAAATAGGTTTGAATGCAGGCAGGAGATTTATACATGAGAGTAGAATGAAGTTGTTGTATTAAAAGTACAATTTAAAAACATAAATAAAAAATAATGTGCCTATTGTGTGCTATTTTACTCCATATAACCAAGTTCTAAATGTTCACAACAGAAAACTCAAAACACAAAGTACCCAAAACAAGGATCTCTAAACAGTAAGCAGCACATGCAGCAGTAGTCACAGTAAACCACATCATCCTTATGCTTTACTGTGATTAGGAGAAATTTAAATGTCTGGCGCCCCATTTGGAGAAGGATACATAAAACTCTAGGATCTGAGCTCACTAAAATGCCAAAGCTCTTTCAGCTGTTGTTGTAATTGCCTTGTTTACAGCACCACATGATGGGATGTTGATATTATGAGTGTCACTTTGATGAGAATTGCAATTTCACAGCCAAAAAGAAAAAGAAGAAGAAAAAAGAATTTTGCCATCTTGTCTCATTGTGATATGCACACATTCTTTATAGAATTTTGATGTAGCCCTGGCCTGTGGTGTTGTTGCTGTGCTAATAAAATATGTGTCCTCTGACTTCTATGACAGCACTTTTCACAGCCACCTCTGAGAGTTTTGAGTTTCTCTGTAAAATCTGTATATCATTTGAGTGGCAAATGCTCATAGCTGGGTGCTGTCCAAAATAAAGTTGCAGCTGATCTCTGTTGTTGTTGCCATATTGTTCAGTGTGCCTGTAGCGTGTTATGGAGTTTTATTTACTCCATTACTCTTATAGTCTTATCCAGAAGTAATAAGTGGCTTTGTCTGTAGCCCGCTGCTTGCATCCATTTTGTATATCCCAAATTATGCGAGATCTTTTACTGCCACCTTACCCGACTGCAGCCTTTTTCAGCTACTATGGCCCCTGTATCTTGTACAGTTATTCAATGCCCTCATATTCAATAATAAATAAGAAGTCAGCATTTTGACATAATTACCTCTCCACATTTTGCCTGTTTAAGTTTGATTTCGCTGGGGAATGGTAACGCTGTTGATCTGAGCTGAGACATATGTGTCACCCTGCCCGTTTCTACCCTGTAATAGTCTCCCCAGCACCCCCCCACCCACAGCTGGTCAACCAAATCACAACCTCGCCGCATTCTGGTTCTGCTTGATTAGCTGACGTGTGATGCTGTAGGCAGCTTTGTTTAGTTGCTGAATGGGCTGTTCCATTGAGAGCACCCAGCAACGACAAGGAGTAAGAAAGGTGAGGTGAGAGAGGAGGGAAAAAAAGCAAGAAGTGTAAGCATGAAAGCAAAGTGTGAAGTAGATAAATGAGCGAACGGAGGAAAGGTTCAGAACAGAATTCAGCCAGGGAGAAGATGGCCGTGCCGAGGTGAACAGCGAAAAGGAATGACCTCCTCTTCTGTGGAGGGCTGAGATAAGTGCCAGTGTCTAGAACTGCTGAGGTGGACACAAGCCATATCTTCCACCGACACAGCACCTGCACCACCTGCCCCTTTCACCATTCATTGACCGAGTTTCTATTATGCCCATTTATGTGGCTGTTTGTACCTTCCAATCCATAACCTCGCCCTATATATACTTGCATACATATTTAAATGGTCTCTGTAGCTTCATTGTTTCATGGTATGGCAAAAACAAACACTGCAAGTCCCACAATCCCTGCACTGCACCACTTTAGTACATGCATGAAGGGATTTAATAGCTTTACTTGTAAAAAAAAAACAAAAAAACAAAGTGGATGCAGTGTTATCTCCCATTGTAATAACACAACAGTCTTTTGCAGTGTACCTCATTATAGTACAAACTAACTCTAGCTATTCACTTCAGTGGGGTCAAAATAACACATTGATTTGCATTGACCATTTCTCCCCCCATGATAAAAAGGTGACCTAATCCATACCAGCAGTTACCACAGCTCTGCAGTGTTAGGGTCAGGCATTCAACTTGTCTCATCCTCTCCACTCAAAGGGACATCCACCCAGCCACTTGGGAATATATTGTCATGAAAGATTAATTTTTGCTATGGCCATTTTCCATATCTCACAAGACCAGTGCGGACGCTTTTTGCACTGCTGCATTCAAAAAATATTTGTCAGAGTAATGGAATGTATATTGGATTTCTACTTCTTCTAAATGTATATTGCTGATTTATTGATGCTCTTATGCCCGGACTATTCATATTAATAAACAGCTACACATCCAATTTCCTTATGCCATCTTGATATCTAAAATGACTGGCTAATGTATACTTGGATGTACGCCATAGAGCTTAATGTTGCCAAGAGGGCTGAGCTTTATTGGGCAAATCATTGTTGTTTCTCAACTCATTTAGTATGGGTTTTAATGTTGGGTCACTTTGCCAACCAAGAAACCACAAATTGTTACAGTAACTCTACCCCAGACATTAAGTGAAAAGAGGCGTGTTTCCTTTTGCAATTGTCCAAAAAGCATTTAAAAAAAAACAAAAAAACACACACAATTGACTTTCTCTTTGCCGAAGGTAGTTACTTTAAAACTTTAGAGATTTTTTTCTTTATACATAACATTAAAGGTTCCATATTATGCCATTTTCTGTTCTATGTTATAATGTTGTTTCCTCAATACAAACATACCTGGAGTTGCGTTTTGTTTCTTGCATATGCATCGTGTTTCCTAAACTGAAAATACTCTGTTCCACCTTGTGATGCCATGTGGTAATACAGGAAGCACTCCACTGTGTTTTTAAACTCCACCCACCTTCATTAGAATCATCTGTATAATTTCAGCTGTGGAATTGCCCATTTATACTGAATTAAAGGTAAAAGTAGCTGTTAACTTGAAAACTACTGCTTCGTAAAATTAGGTGGAACGGTGCATTTTGAGCTTTGAAGATGTAGACAGATTAACAATAAAGGGTTACTCAAACGTGTGAATGAAACAAAACACAACTCCAGGTATGTTTTTGAGAAGGTAACATTATAACATGACTTAAAGCTCACAAGAGTCAATTTTGCATAATGTAGGATCTTTAATAGTAGAGGCAGTTTGTTGCTTTTGTTTCTTGTTTCAGTGAAACATTTTGCCTTGCCAAGTTCACTCTCTTCCCTTGGCGCCTTCAGTGCTGCAGCCTGGGTGTAATAGTTTGTGCATAGTGCCACAGTGTATGTCTGGCTTTGTGCAAACAGACTGTAGAGGATGGACTACAGCCCAGTGTGAGGGCGGACAGGATAGGCTTGTTAGCAAAGATGTTGTGGATAGCGCACAGAGGACCTCAGTGCATAGGGAAGTGGCAGATCCACAGTCGGTGTCTGCAAATGGTGTGATATGTTTGAGGTTGTAGATTAAATTGAAAATATGACAATGTTAAGCCCCCCCAGAGCTCCTGTGCTACCATCTCAGGCACACTTTCATTTCCTCCACACTTTTCTCTCATTTGTCTTTGTAATGAGTGACTACTTTCTGCAGACATGCATAGTATTTTTTTCATTTTGCCCCATTTCCTTTTACAAATTGCTTTCTACTTACATCAGTAGTATAAAAAGGATTGTTATTGAACTTGAGTTTCATTGCAGATTTGAAATGGTGCTTATTGTAAATATAGTAGGCTATGTGTTTCAGTGTAGTATCTATATTTGAGTACTGAACTTCACTGAAATGCTAACTACACATCAAAAAGCCGTGGTGACAGGATGACACCAACATTGCATTGTTCTTACTGGGGTAGAAAAGGGAATCCAATATGTATTACCCTTTTCATTTAGTTTTTTAAAAATATTTTATAGATTTCTAGAACATATTTTTTTCAGTATTTAATACCTTTCCTAAACAATGATTTAATTCAATGTGATTAAAATATCTATGTGTAACATAAAAGTATACAATTAACTCCCATTGCACAGTATTATACACAAACCCTGTAATAAAGGCTCTCTTATCTGTGCTACTGGAGACACTTGCTTCATGCTCTCCCTGCCGATGAATAATATATGTGAATACATGTAGACACTAACAACACTAATACATGTGTATTGGGAGAGGGGCTGCTGACATGAGTTGTTCTATGCAGAGCTGTGGAGTCTCGGAGGGCATGCTGCTGAATGAGAGTGTTGTCACTAGTCAGGTCCAGCTGTCTTTGTGCTACTACAGGCTCTCCTATTATAGCTCTAGTTACTACATTTGTTTAATTTACACATTGGCCGTGGGTGTACTGCTTTAATTAATGCCTCTTGTACATGACAATTGTAACATGGAGGGTGTTAAAATGGGTAGAAGCTGTTGACAAGTGCACCACCCCTTCTCCTTTGTTTGCAGTATTGTCACGCACCTGTAGAGGAAGTGTGATCGCGCCCACTACAAGCCAAGCCAACACTGCCTCTGGATACTTCTCCTTTATTGGATTAAAAAGGGCTCTTTCATACGATTTGCATAGGTAATTACGTATACATGTGTTTTCTTTGGCTTACAGGCTTTGAGAGAGGTGTCACCTGTCCTAGCATGTGTCAGTATGTAAAGCAGAGCATCAGGAAAAGTGCTGTCAAAGCACAAGTGGAATCATTTGCCCCCAGATACTGTCAGGTGTGTGCATAAATTTTCTAAGCAGCAGACACATAGCTCAAACAGAAGTCACTGCTTGTGCCCTGCTGTGTGGATGTATGGATAGTGGTCTCCCCAGTGGGCTCTTGTAAGAGGCTGTAAATACCACAACACATATGGGCTTGTACAGTGTTTTGAAGAATGATGTACTTGCATTGTGCTTTACTCATATCAATCAGGCCCAGTTGGAGAGGCAGACGGATAATGTATTCCGTTCAGGCTAATGTACGGCTCCTTTCTCCCTCTGCCAAAAAGGACACGTTCTTCACTAGTTTTATTTAGGAAGATAACTTAAACGGTCATCTGTAAATTATTATTATTATTATTATTATTATTATTATTATTATTATTATTATTATTATTATTATTATTATTATTATTATTATTATTATTATTATTATTATTATTATTATTATTATACATAAATACATTTAAAAAAACAAACTAAACTAAAAACAATACTTTTGACTGCAATTAGGATTCAAGATTCATTCATTTGAGAGAAGTTTGACAGATGAACTGCTTAAGAATGTTTGTAGAGGTCTAAACTAAGGGTTTAATAAGTGTTAGCAGGTTGTAGACATATGATTGGATATTTTTCCAACTTGTGAAGTACAACCATTCAAATTGCAATATTGATTTCTTCACAGTATAGCTTTCAACCCTATATGGGGCCTGAACAAGAAAATATAATTTGTTTTATTTCATTCATTTGCCATTAAACTAAACTGAGAGTGTTAGTGTGGGTACTACACATTTAATATAGATATTACATATTCAATAGCAGATAATGTACAGTGTATTTGTGGACATGGTACTGGCTCTGTAATAAATAGGACAAATGAGTTCATGATAGTGAAAGTATGAAGACTGCTGAGTCAGACTCATCTCTCACCACATTTCCTCTCAGAGATGATGTCTTGCATACTTGACCAGGTCTGTGGTCTGGGAGGAGATAGCCTCAGGACACTGGAGTTTGAAAGCCTTTATTAGACTTATAAAGGCTTTATTGAATGCCCGCTGGTCCACTCCTGCTGTGGTACTGGTATTAATGAGCTCCTGAAAGGCTTTGCAGAATTGTGACTCCAAGGACTCATGGCATTTACTGTAACAACAAATATAAAAGGTATGTCAGAGTCCAGATTTACAACTCCTCACAATGCAAATCTTTGTTCATTTCTTTGTATTTATGTATGTGAGTAATACGTAGTCTCTCTGTCTCCATGGAATTGTTATTGCTTTGCTGGGAATGTTAGACTGTATGGCATATTCAGTTACATGTTTTTTTATTTATTGCTAAAAATACCTTTGAAAAAACATTCTTACTAAAAGCGTGGCCACCTGTCCACAGATTATCCTTCAACTTGGCCTAGTAGCATCACCTACTTGTCTTAATGCAGATGGATAGGTTTAATGCCATACTGTGGAACATCATAAGCACAGCAGTAACATCTCTATGGAGACAAGCAGATGGCAGGCTCCAGCAGAAACGTATGTAGTGCACCTTTAATAGCTCTAAGCTCTGCAGTAGCAACATCTGAGCGTGTTTATATCAGGTTTCATGTCCTTCACCATCTAATGGACTGTTGTCTGTTGGAGCAGGTGGAGGATTACTGTAAACAAACTGAAGCCCAATTTGAATGTTGCTCAACAGGTTTCCATGTGTTTACGTTTCATATTAGAAAATAAGGGTAATCTATGTACTGTCCTACCTAAATTTAGAGGTAGTAGTAGTCCAATTATACAATTTTAGTAGGTCAAATTCCAGTCAAAATACAAAATGTTTATGGTCCTGTTATACCAAGCTGTACAATGTGAAGAGTGCATTTCCAACACCCTTCATGGCATTACACAAGTGATAATGAGGGAATTGCAGTCTGTTCAGGACAATGGCAGGTGCACAGCCCCACCTTCCTCCACTCAAACTGGGATCTAAATAGGAATCTGACTGGAGATAAACACATCTTTGTGCAAACAGACTCCCTGACAGTTCTGTTAATGGGAAGATGAAGGGATAGACTCTCTTTAACAAAGCCTGAACACTGGATTCATTTAAACTGTGCAGTATTTGCCTCTGTGAACAACATGATTTTGTTTGAGCAGCCCTCCTCCTTTAGCAGTGCTGCCATTTGCCTGGACAATATTCACAATCGCCCAGCTCTGATCGTGCCAAAAATTTGATTTAGGCTGTCTCTGTACCTCACTTAAGATGCACTCATTCAAGTTGTAAACACCAGAATGATTTGTGGGATTAGGCTAATATATTTTGATCTAGTCCTTTTAAATGTAAATGTTTGAAATTGATATTTTACATTTAAGGTTTGTGGGCGTGCTTGCTGCTAGGCTGCCACAATAATTACTATATTGATTTATCATTTAATATTTGTTAGAAAGGACAACGCTTTTCTCAGGGTCAGTAATTATCATGTGTACCATTTCTTTACACTAGAAGGGATTTTTTTTTTTGTATTAAGCCTATATCACATTTGAACTGTAGTTTATTAAATAATAAACATCTAAGAGACAAAGGTCTTTTTCACACCTGCTTTGTTTGGTTCGTTTAAAAAGAACCAGAGTTCGTTTACTCCTTTGATTCGGACCTTTTGGGCTGGTGTGAATAAAAACCAAAAGTCTCGATCCGGAGCAAACAAGCGAACCGAGACCACCTAAAAAGGTTGGTCTCGGTCCGGTTCCATACGAATCCTGGTGCGGTTCGTTTGAGGTGAGAATGCAGACAGGACTCGATCTGACGCAAGTTGGCTTTTTGTACTTAACGAGCTCCCGTCGTATGTCGAGCATTATGGGAAACCAAGGCTGACGAAACAAAACGAAACTTACGAGGCTTACTTACGTTTTACGTGAAGAGCAAGAGTCAGAACTTGATGCGCGCACGAGCGCTGTCCTCCATAGCCGTCTTGCCCTGTGTCTTCGTCATTTGGAAATTGATTGTAAAATAGTGTAAACCTCACGATGCTGCTCAAACATTTGTGCAAACTGTAAAAACTGGGCAGACCATATCGGCAAGACTAGATTGAAAACCGCACATAACACCATTATTCTCCTCCTTCCGCGTTTGGACACCGTGTTTGGACAGGGCTCATTTCTGTCCAATGGCTGAGGGACCTCAGCACACGTGGTTTTGTTTATAGACTTTAGTTCGCTTGGGGAAAAAAGTGCAGTGTGAAAGCGAACCGCACCAAAATAAAAAAAATTTAATTTTTTTTTGTCCGGACCAAAGCAAGTGAGCTATCGGACTTTCCTGGTGTGAAAACTACCTTTTATTGTGCAATTTTTTGCCACATTTATTTTAATATGATTCACTTGAAAAAAGTTAACTGGGATTATTTTGCTTTAATGTTATTGTGTCAGTAGTATAAAGCAGTTTAAATATTGTTAATCGTGTTGTATTTTTCTGTAGAAATGTATCATATTTCAAAATTTGTTATTGTGACAGGCCTACTTGCAGCTGTGAGCAGACTGACCTTTTCTTCCCTTATATTCCTGTGCGGTGATGGAGTTTTGGTTTCTCTTGCACTTCCCCAAGTGCTTTTTTTCTGCTGTTTAAACCCTGTAGCAGCATGTCTCCAGAGTCCAATAGGAACATGGCTTTATCTGGCTTAATTCGTTTATTCCTCGCCTTCCTCCACGCCCCCATCCCAAAAGATTTTATCAGGTTTTGTTGTTTGTTTTGTCCCCTCTCTTTCAGATATAGCCCGTCTGTATGAATGAGCCAGCCCAATGTCATTATGGCGCTTGTCGAGGCGTTGCATATAGAGTTTGCATATTTTCTTTATCTTTGGATGTGTAAAAAAGAAAACATCTACTAGTTCTCTCTCTCACTCTCACTCTCACTCTCACACACACATACGCAACCCTCATTACTGTTCAAAGACAAAAAATGGCAGACTGGCTGAAGCAATTCAAAGTTAGGGTCTTAAAAAAAAAAGTTTAGTAGGGCTGTCAGTTTAACGCGTTAATTTGATTAATTAATTACAGTGCAAATTAACAAGTTATAAAAATTAACAAAACTATGAGTGGCAATTCAACGCGCGCACATTTTAAATTTGACGTGCGGCGAGCAAATCGCTGCCAGGGCCTTTTGAACAGCAAGTTTGTTTATAAAAAGAACGAAGACGGGACTATCAACAAGAACGCCGTGATTTGGAGCTTTTGTCAAAAAGAATTTTCCGATCACCGAAACGGCTCCAGCCTGACGGATCATTTGAACGCGAAACACGTCCGGACAAGTTCCATTGTTACCGGTGATAGTGCGCACTTCACCAAACCAACAAACCATGCTCGCAGAATTTGGGAAACGATTGAGCAAAGCGACCACTTGAAAACTGACAAACTCAATCGCAAAGTGGGTTAGTTCGTTCACTCGCTCGATCGCTCACTCACTCACAATCTCTCTCCATCTCTCTCTCTCACACACTCTTAAATTGCGATTAATTAGATGAATTAATTACAGGATTTGTAATTTTTTTAATCGCCTGACAGCACTAATTTTTAGTCATATTTTAAAAATCTGGAATTATCACTCTAAAACACATATGAAAAGATCTTAACACAAACAGTGGATTATTATTAAATCAAAATGCCAAAAAAAGAACAGTTTCTGATTTTCATCAATCATGTACTTCATTTGTAAATATTCTCTATTTAGAAGCCTCTGGTCACCAAGTTTCAACCTTTTTATTTGGTTAAGAACATGTTTAAAATGCTTAAAGGTACAGTGTGTAGGATTCGTGGCGCATAGGTGGTGTAGGTACCATGCACTTCCTCTTTTGGCTACGGCAGACCTCGAGGGTCACCCGGGCGCGCCGTAGCGCCGACAGCTCGCGTACCCGCGCACGAACCGCGTGCCGCTGTATACATAAAACGCGGTTCCCCGTTCACTTTTTTTTTTTTCTTTTCGCATGAAAACACACAATCCCGATCATGATTCATGACAATCTACACATCAAATGAAACCTTACAGTCTCCTCTTTTTGACTATGCAATTCATTTCCCTGCAAAACAATCACTCCCCGAGCACATGGGGCTTTTATACAGAAAAGCACAAAACGAGGTTTGTTACTTGGCTTACCTTTGAAGGCTCTGCACAGGTCAAACTCTGTATTTCACCATAAACTTGGCCTCAATCTGTCCATAAGGATCCAGCGAATAAAATCCAGTAAAACAATTTAGTCCAAAATACGTCTTAGATCCATTACGACGTGTGATACAGCAGCATGCTTGTTTACACGAGGCTCCCCCCTTCCCCCCTCCCCTTCCCCTTCTCTCCTTCTCTCCTTCGCTCCTCCGCTCCCTCAGGCAGCGCGGCTGAGCAGCTGCTAGCAGGAGCCTCGGCGAAGGATGAGCCCAAATGTCCTTCTGCGGCTCTCGTATTCAAAATGGCTGCCTCTATATGGGGAAGATCCCCCTTTTATGTGACTATATCTAAGTCCAAAAGAATACTTTGATTTCATGATGGAAGTGAAAAGGCTTGGAAAACAATGTATTTTTGAATGGGTATCTTCAATTTCAGTAATTAACAGGTAAAAATCTTACACACTGTCCCTTTAATTTACAATCGAAATTTGACTAGTCGACTAATTGAAAGAAATCACTGATTAATTCAACCTTAAAGGGATATGCCACCCCCAGGTCAAACTTGGGCATCTCCCCACAGTCCAGAGACTAAAATAAGTGGTGGAAAGCGTTTTCCTGGTCACCCAGCCATTGTCCGAGTCTGTCAGCACTGACCGCCGCGGTATCTGGTGCTCCTCCGCCTTAGACTGGAGTCTAACGTCGCCAGAGAAAGATTTCGGCCAAAAGGAATTAATTTGCTCAATGCGTTTCCCAATTACTTTCTGTGTAGTGCGCATTCATATCGAGTGCAAATAAATGTACAAATCAACACGGAGAGCTTGCCTTGGTCATTTTGGGTGGGAACTATTTTTCAGTGCGGAAAAACATAGCCGAAGCACGCACCAGGCTGTGTAACAGGGGAACTCCCTTCCTGGTGCGTAACAGGGATTCCCCTGGCAGCGTGCTGCGTGCTTCGGCTATGTTTTTCCGCACTGAAAAATAGTTCCCACCCAAAATGACCAAGGCAAGCTCTCCGTGTTGATTTGTACATTTATTTGCACTCGATATGAATGCGCACTACACAGAAAGTAATTGGGAAACGCATTGAGCAAATTAATTCCTTTTGGCCGAAATCTTTCTCTGGCGCCGTTAGACTCCAGTCTAACGCGGAGTAGCTGCAGATACCGCGGCGGTCAGTGCTGACAGACTCGGACAATGGCTGGGTGACCAGGAAAACGCTTTCCACCACTTATTTTAGTCTCTGGACTGTGGGGAGATGCCCAAATTTGACCTGGGGGTGGCATATCCCTTTAAATGTTATTAAAAAAAATAACCAAAGATTTTCCTGTAGTGCAAAGAAATTGTACACCTGTTAAATACTGACCCCAAAAATATTGTTCATTGTTTCATATCTTAAACGATAAGTCGCTATAGTAATTATCAAGCCAAGCTAACAGTCAAGTTTGCAGTTTGTTTAGGTTGCCAAGCACCACACCAGATTGAGAATCATCATCCGTGAATCATCCAAGGTCCAAAGCACGAATATTGCTGTTGATTAATTTCTGTGAATTGAAAATGAATGGCTAAATTTATTAATAGAAATGTGTTATTTCTAATCAAGCTTGAATTAAACTGTAATTCTCTGAAAGCATTATGGGAATTTAGTTGTGTTTATTAAGTAGAAAGAAAGTGATATTGAGAAAAACACCAACAAAACCTGTTTAACCTCCATGAGCAGAATCTCCATTCAGTTTTCCTGTATGATAACAGCATAACTAGTCAAGCTAAAAAGAACAGTGTAATGTGTTCTGTAACAGTGCATTCAGTACAGTGTGTGTATTAGTGTGGAATTGGACTAACAGCTGGATATCTGCCACAAAAGTTGCTGTACAATGCACTCTGCTTGTTTTTCTGTTTGCAATGAATGGTCAAATGGTAAACTCACAATTTTTCAGAACAATTTCTTTCTCCATGCCTGCAGACAAACAGAGCACAGGCTGCACAAACTAGTCTGTGGGAGAATAAATATAGGAACTTTTACAAATGATGAGGAGGTGGAGGTCAGTCAAGGTCGCAAATCGATTGAAGTGGTCTATATGTGCCCCTCTCGGCCTGTACGAGTAAACTCCTCCAAGGTCTCACTACATTCACTAAAGTAAAATCCTTGAGAAAGTTATAGTGCTACTATTAAAAATTTATGTTGGGCTAAAATATAAAGACTTTGCATCCATATGCATTTAGTAATCTTTACAAATGTTACTGAAAAGGTTTCCAGGTAGCCATTCTATTTTAGCGTTTATAGGATAGTTTACAGGATTCTTGGGTGTCTCTATTTACTATGTGGGATTTAAGAAATAACAGTATAGCTAAAGGAAAGGGTGATTTTTATGATATTTGGAAAATAACCAAGTCAAACCAAATGATTTGGTGGTTTAAATATAATTTTGGCCCAAACACAGCAGAGGACGCTTAATTTCACTGTTTAGCTTTTCAAATGATGATGTGGAAATTACTCATCTTTGTTATTACTGGACAAATGCATATGTAGAATGTTACTGGCTTTTGCTTTCTTGTTTACTTCTATGTAAAAGATGACAATATTTGATTGAAAGCGAGAAAATGTTTTATAGCCTAAGTCTGTCCTAACAGGAGCTGCTTGGCCTCGGCCTTGGTTGCTGCTGCAGTAATGGCCTTTTTAAAGTGGATGACCAAGCACAACCTCTAACCAGTCCATACTCCATATTCTGTTGCCATATTGTAATTGGACCTCAGTGTTGGCACTTTAGGCTATTTCTATCTAATCCCTTTCAGCGTGTGGAGACTCCCAGCTAAGACAAAGCAAAGGCTATTTTGGTTGGAGCTTATTAAAACATGGAAGTGCTGTGTTTGTTTGTCTCTCTGTTGCCTCTGCTGGACTCATTCTGAGGTGGAGCTGTGGGAGGCAGTGAGAAGGGGAAAAACTGAAAGTGACAGAAGAGGAAAAGGAGCTGCTCTCTGGAGCCATCTGCCTTTGTGCCAACAGGAGGTTTCTGTGGCAACCAGTAAAAGCCATTATGTTTAATTGACACTGTGGCAGGTTCAGGTGTTTTCAATTGTATCATTAGCCTTGCTCTCCCCGCAGTGACTCTTTGGCACTTGTTCTCTGCTTCATCCGGCACTCTTTTTATCCCCACTGTCATCCTCTCTTCTAACATACCTCTGAACTCTTTGGAGCACCCTCATGGTGATTTAAGGTGTGTGGAGCTAAGCTTTTAGCTCTCAGAAAACTTGTCCTTTTCCTCGAGCACACCACTGTCTGTGGCCTGGTAATGTGCTGAGTATTGACAAAAAGGGACAACAATCGTCCATTGACAGGAGTGAAAAATGAGTGCTGGAGAGACAGTGTGGTGGAGATGAGGAAGTAGAGAAAGTACTGCTCTTCCCTCTTTAAAGAGTGGGTAATACTTAAACATGTAGAGGCCTGTCATGAACTTATCAGAAACTACAGCTTGTGCACCATTCTTCAACCACAAGTGCTAAGCACTTACCAGAGGCTACTGTTTTAACCTCCTCCTTTTACTGTGCGGAACACATTAGGGAAAACTTAACTTCACATCAAACTGTTTTAATTGCCTCATTTAAGGTTTCAGAACTCCCTCTTCTAATAACACGTGTAACATTTTTTCCTCCTGTTCTATTGTGTGACAGGCAGGTCTCTGAAAGAATGATAATTTCAGTTTCTCTCCATGCAATAAAAAATACAATTTTGCTCCAAGTGTTGACAAACAATACAAGCTTTCAGTGGATTTTTCAAATCCATTTAGTCATAATGAGCTGCTTGTCACCACTCCTCAAGATGATTTTTCTGTATTTTTTAGGGTACAAAAATGTCTTGGTCAATAAAAAAATAATTACACAAACAATAGCAGAGATGTTCCAGCTGCATCTATTATTTTTAAGTGTTACTGGAAAGCCTGTCAGATCCAGTTGGCAGGAGAGAGTCCAGGCATGCCTTTATTACTATTTCAGAAGGAGATAAGAATGGAAGTGGCATCAATTGACTAGTTTATCTGTGATCACTCCTGATGGGGTTTAGCCATGCTAAGGACAGCAGCACAAGGCAGACCCGGGGGTGGACTTCACTAACTCCTCAAAAAAAGGGGAGAACTAACCTATGCAGCATGTGTTTTTAGCCAGATTTGAGTCCACTTCGTAGTTCTCTAGAAATTTGTTTACATTATCTTTCATTTTTCTGTTCTGTATCCTTGTGCTGTCTAAAATTTCTCATTTAATTAGTCTGAAGACTCCACAGCTGGTGAAGTCTTCTCTCAGTGGTAAAAAGAAGAAACAGTTTAACAGACTCGCTATATTTAAACTTCATCTCTCGAGTGAGGTAGGGGACGTTGAGGGATCTGAACGTGCCGTAACCATGTAGGAGCATATGGCGTAGGTGTATGGTGGATGCTGGGTGTGTGCAGGGACCATCTGTCACCTAGTAACAGTTGGGCAGATCTCTGGTTGACACAAGATTTCCCTGTAGAGTCGATAACGCCTTATTATAAACAAAGGCTGCAGGTTACATGTGCAGATGGGATGGCTTTGGCTGCAGTCATCCTTACATTTTCTCTACTGATTAGAGGGCAAATCCACAAGTTTTCATATGTAAAGTGTAACTGTTATTCTTATGACATTTTCTTGAGTATGTCCAACATTGTTTTCTTTTCCTGGTTAAATTAAGGTTATTAAAATAAATTAGGGTATGTTATGTAGTAGTAGTACTGCCATATTATGCAGTGTATAACAACATATGGACCTATTTAAACTGGTCAAGTGGAGTTGGCTGCATATCTCTGTAAAGTGTGCACAGCTTTTCCTTCACCATCTGGAGACCTCCTGCTCATGTTAGCGGACCCATGCTACCAAAGGATGAGCACTCTGCTGCAATTGAGCTGATTATGTCAATTTTGCTGTGTAATAAGTGATAATCAAATCGGATAGATAAAAAGAGTAATGTTAGTCACTCTAAAACGTCATCATGGAATGCTTTATATAAACGACATCTAATCAGTCTAGGGCAGAGGTCTTCAACAGGGGGGTTGCGGAGGTACTGCAGGGGGGTCGCGAAATCTTTTGATTTCACTTTAAAATAATATAATTTTATATTTTATAGTGTAAAATACAGTATTAACCTGTGTATTATTTCCTTGTATTGGATGTACCATAACAGAGTAGCAATGTTTATACATGACACTAAGCTCAATTTAATATAAAACACAATTCTATGCCGTATATATAGTAGGGGGTCCCTGGCCCAGTTCGCCATATGTTTGGGGGTCCCTGGCCTGAAAAACGTTGAAGACCCCTGGTCTAGGGCTTTATACACTGTAAAAAGCAATATATTGTTCATTAGGATTAGCATTAGGATTGTGTAGTGTGATGTACCATATTACTAGTATATAACCAATAAACAACCTGACTATTATGTTAATAATTAATATTTATCCACATCCTTGACCTGGGCCCACTTCTCAACTCTCCTTCAAGAGCAAGTGCATCCCTCTATTCTTCCCTAACAAATGTACAGTATGTCTTCAGTTCTCCAGCCCTCCACTGAGCCCACTGGACATATTTGCTTACAGATCATGTAGTGGTTGTTTGTGCTGTTACTGTGGAGTTGGCTAGAGAAGACAGGAGGACAACTGTATTAGATGTCTAAACGTGTGTTTACAGTAGTGCTGATGCCGGCAAGTCTTGTAGCAGGGGAGCAGGGATCAGATGTATGCTAATATCACCAGCAGCAGCAGACTGTAGGGCAGAAAGGGCCTGGGTACCAAGGAGGATACTGGTGAAATACAGCAAAGGTTGAGTTGTAGACAGGTACATACAAATGGACCTTAAGTAAGTAAGAATTTTATTATTAATATTAATATTAATAGTAACAGTAATATTAATATTAATATTAATATTAATATTATAGAATTATATTATACCTTATCAAAATCTTGTGAATTTCTAATTTCTAAAGGGAATTTCAAATATACAAATTTTTGTTGACAGAAGTGACATAAACCTCATCCCTTTCCAGTTAAATTCAGTCAGTGTTTCGGCTTTCTGAGTATAAAATCAAAAAATGTTACAAATACATTGTGAGTATTGGTGAACTTACAGCTGCCAGTGTGCCTGTAACCAGCACGTTATATATAGCTGTGATATCAGTCCAGCCTTACTGCAGTTACTCCAGATGTGCCCATTATAGTTCATCACCATCCTGCCCCATAAGGCACCCGTTCAGATTGACCATATTTACCATCAAACACTATTGTCTAGGGTTTTACATGCATTTTCAATGTGGCCTATGTGTCATATCCTGCATTGTTTAGTGTTTGTTTCTTTGTCTTTCTTATCCTCTTTGCCCTTGGTCTGTATCCTTCCTTCCTCTGTGTGTCTGTCCACCTTCCTCTGTGGTTCTGTCAGAAACTGCAGTATATATCTGTCTAAGCCATGCCAGCCACTTAAAGGAAGTTTGTGCAAAAGTGGGAGTGAGTGGGGTGCATCATCAAGCATTTCTGGATTTGCTATTGCACTTTCTTCTGTTGTAAATGACTTGAATTTGTTTAGAATTACCAGTTGCCGTAGCGTTATAAAGAATGTTATTGTCTCGCTGCTCAATGTAAGAATAAAAAGTCCTGCTGTATCCTCTTGTAGCACTGGAAATGGACACTTATGGCTTATTTGAGTAAATGAAGATGGATATATTTTATGCCATACTGCAGAACATTCCAGACAAAGATCTCCTTGGAGACCAGCAAGTGATTCTGCACCAGAAAAAATGCATAGTGTAATGTGTTAATTTGCCTGAACAGCCAGCCCCTTCTATATTTTGTTCAAATCCAGCATCATAGAGCCAGGAAAAACTCTGACAAAACTTGCGACGATCCAACCACAGCTGCTGATTTGTATCACGTCTCAAATACGGAAGACATCTCCTCCTAAAAATTCTTGTAACATTTAGAACAAAATATGTAACTTCTTGATGATACCTCAGATAAGTTATAGTTTGGTACTTCCATTCTTGATTCTGAGAAAATCCACACTGTTTCTCAGTCCTTCTCAGCCCTTCTCAGTTTTTTTTGTTTTTTTTTTACATGTAAGCAGCCATGTTTGTTTTTGATGCAAACTGAGCTGATTGATTAATCTGCCTGTCAATCACGCCTTCTGAAATCCAGGGGACAAGATATGGCTCCAGATCCATTCATCTTTGTAAAGCTTTGTCAAAGCCTGTGGTTCTGGCAGGTCAGGTAGCCTTTTAATAGGAAAAGGTAAAAAAAAAAAAGTTGAGTACCACCGACAAATGAGCTGTCTTTCAACTACTGGCAGCCAATATAAAATGGAAAGATACACATAGGCTCATGTCAGGTTTGTTGTTTCTACCAGACTGCTTTTTAGAGAAAACATAGTTGTAGGGCTACATTAAACCTCCATGTTCATAGCAATGCGTGCTGTGAAAGCGCATTACGGACATGGAAATTGTCATCGTTTGATACTTAATGACCATGAGTGTGTTTGGGTGTTGGTGTGACGGCTGCCTTTTAAACATAATCGTATTCAGATGTGCAGTGTGACAGCAGGGCCTGAGGGGGATTTATCTTTGTTCTCTTCATGCAGTTCTATCACCACACCACCGGATCATGCTAATGTACTGACAGCACTTGAGCCTGCGAATGGAACGATGCAACTAGCCATGGCTAATCCAAAGATGCTCCATAATCCCAGTCAAAACTAGTCAACTTTCGTACTTTTGTCAATGTTCTGTCAATATAAATACATTATGCATTTTCGCTCATAAGAGTTAGAAAAGTATAGATGTACTCTGTATTTGTTGCCAGCCGTATTGTCAATAATGTGGTTTGCACTAGGCTTGTCACTATAATTACTATATCGACTTGTCGTTCAATATGTGAAAGCCAAAACAATATATTTTATGGCTCAATATTTATAATGAGTACTTTTTCTTTGCAAAATTGGGGAGATTTTTTGTTGTTATATTCTAAGTTTTGAGCTGTAGAGGGTTGAATAAGAGACTGCTATGGCAAACTATTTCTTTGACTATTTGTTGCAGCTCATGCCTTTTAATCATACTGTCTATTTAAAAATGTTGTTTTCCGATTAACCTGCTTTATTTTAATTGCATTCATAGCGTAAAGTAATTTCAGTGTTATAGTGTATTGCAGTTTATCTCTACAGCAATATATCATACTTCAAAATTTGTTATTGTGACCAGCCTGGATTGTACTGTATTGTTATTTAGCTGAACAATTGCAAATGACCAGTTCTTCTCTATGGTAAGAGCAGAACCCAAGCAGGAAGTGGTGTCATTTTGAGGGATGCATCCACCCACTGCCCCCTCCTCACAATCCAAGTTCCTTACTAATGGATAACAAGTCTCCACAGAGGGGGAGGGGTTGTGTGGGAACTGGAGGATGGAGAGAAAAAACAGGAGTATAAATACTTGAAGGATTGGCTGTTGTGATAAGTTTAATGCTCCGAGTCCATAAAATAACATGGAGTCCTACACTCACATCATTTAACAGTGGAAAATACTGTAGTTGGCTAATGTGACGGAGTGGCAGTGTCTGAGATTTTTGGGAAAGACTTTTGGCTTGTTGTCGTTTTGAGCTGCGTCACTGTTTCATGACCTTCGGGACTTTCTGCTGCCAGTTATCCTGTAATGTTTGACCAGAGGGCCTGCTTTGGAAACTTGGAAACTAAGAGCTTAAATAAGTAATAGATTCATAACATGTAACTATGGTTAGTATTTAGACAATACTTGGCCTGCATTCATGTTGTGTTTAGGGAACCAAACAGAGCATAGACACAACTTCTGCAAAAGTAGACAAAGCTGAATGAGAAGCTAAAGTGTAACTGTATTTTAGATTGAACTTGTTGATGCCATTTTTGTTGTTCATTTCCACTGCCAAAAACCTATTCCACAGTAAGAACTGAGGAAACATTGGTTAAGGTACCAATGGGTCTATCCACAGGTTTCAGAACAATGAAAAATGGTTAATATATCAATATAAAACCTTTTGAATGGGAAAATGTCCTCAAAATGTAACAGGATGTTGAAACCCATGAATATAATAACGAACTATTGAAACTCAATAGAGGAAATATAAAATGCATGTTGATTTCGCTATGACAGGAACAGTGTAGTTTTATTCATGCCAGATGTGTACACTCCTGGTCTAAATGGAGATGTGGTATTTGTGAAGTGACTGTTTGTAACACAGTTTGTGGTAATCTGACAGAGTGATGCAGCAGGCCTGACCCTGACCTGAACACGCCCTGTCGCTGTGCCTCAAGGGAATCCACAACAGATCACATGACCTGGGCCACTGACCTCTCATACTCTGATCCTTTCACCCATTCTCTCTGCGCTCCTCCTCTTCCCCTGGCCCTCTCCTCTTCATAATATTTTATAATGGCCATTTAGTTAACACGGAGGACAGTCAACTGCTCTGTTTCCAGTGTCTATATTTAAACCTGATTATAACACTGGATTTCTAAAAATAAATAAATGAGCATTTGGATTTCTATTTACTTTTGGGACAAGGTAATAATACAATCTGTATGTAAGATGCCATCTGCCCACTTGTATTAGCGCTGAGAGAAAATGTTTGTCTTGTCAAAAGAAGTGTCTAATTGTGTTATTAAATGACTACTCCCCAAGAAGAGGAAAACATGCTGGTAAAGATTCTTAATAGCTCACTCAGTATTTACACTGTATATTATTGTATCTGTACATTTTGTGAACTTTGATATATTTCACAGATGTTTTAGATTTAATGTTGTAATCTAATCCTAAAACACATAGTTGTGCATGAAAGGTGCTCTACAGATAATATTGACTTGACTTGTACTATATTAACAGTTAAGACACCTGCTTCCTTCATGTTTCGGGGTTGCGCTCATACGTAGCACAGCCCTAACCTATTTGTGCATGGGCTCAAACAGCCCTGGGCCTCCTGGTGCTGGTATGTGGTTGGACATGCGCAGCGCACTGTGGCCTCAGGGTGGACAGCCAGACTGCTGGCCTGATTGCTTTACAACTCCACTGCCAGCACGTTAGCTTCATACATCAGTGCTCTCCTAGGGCTTTGAAGAGAGAAAGTGGACATTGATTGTGTATGAAAAGCTGCTACGCTACTGGAGAGGCATCCACATAAATGGTACATTTATGGAATATTAAAGCTTGTACCAAACCAACTTTTCTTTAGTTAGTTTTTTATTAGAATTGTAGATGTCTTTTTCTCAGAAGGCACTATATTTGGTTACACCAGATGAAAAAAAGTCACCTCATTTCTTGTGTCACAGTCCTTGAATATCATCTTGTGAGCACTTTGTCTCTACAATATAATATAAAGCTTTTTTTTTTTTTTAAACTTATTTTGTCAATCCATTCATTTTTCATCCCATCCATATATGAACATATATTTACAGTTCAAAATATTGCTTCTAGTATTTTGACATTACCAGTGGTGGACACCTTTTTCATAGCCTTAGTTCACAGCAGATCGCATCCTACAACATTAGACCTATTGAATCTCATATACACACAGTGCCAGATGTATTTCACACATGACATGTTGATGGACACGGTTTGATCAGATAAGTGTTTGTGCTTAAGGTCTGTGTTGCTGCTAATATTGTTTGAAGCAGTTTCAGCACTTATCTTTTAATCCGTGGCTCTGTTCAGCTCAGTGGGCAGCTAGATGACGCTGAACTCTTGCCCCTGGAGAGTCAAATGAGGGAGCAGAAAGCCAAAGTAACTCAAAATGACCTGAGTTTTATGTTGTCTTCAATTAACTCATAAAAAAATATATGATGTGTTGTTTTGTATAATTAGCCATGATTACTACGTGCAATATTATTGGAGGGCAGCAGCAAGATGGTAATGGAGTCAAGACACAGTGAGAATGATTTAGTTTCCATAAATATGAATCTCATGAACTACCTCCTGTCTACCCTCACAGAGGGTAAACATTATAACTTTATCATTTCTTTGTAGGCTTCGATACATTTTTTAATGCATTTCTCCCTGACTGCACATATCAAAAACAAGAATTCTTTTTGATATTTCACCTACCTGTAGAGTTGAGAAGTCTTGCTGGCTTAATGTTATTTATGGTTCTTGTGTCTTCCAAACTGTTTTGAGTTGATCTATCCACATTAAGAAATGATCAAAGGAGAAGTTCAATTTGTCAACTGGACAAAGTTTGTTTGGTTGAAAACGTTTCGCCGTTCATCCGAGAGGCTTCGTCAGCTCTGAGAGCTTCGTGAGAGCTGACGAAGCCTCTCGGATGAACGGCGAAACGTTTTCAACCAAACAAACTTTGTCCAGTTGACAAATTGAACTTCTCCTTTGATCATGGATTCTACCTGGACGACTGAGGGACTTTTCACGCACATTAAGAAATGTATACCTGTGTATGTTGAGTTGAAATGCTGCCTAAAAATTGTAAGGTTGTATCAATCCTGTAGTTTTCTTACTCAGAGTCGGCTGTTGTTGGGGAAACTCTTCAGCAGAGCTTTTGTCTCCCTTTTGAGGAAACTGTCAAAAGAACTATTCATTGCTAATAATGGTTTTAATGTCAGTTTTATCACATTATCTACTCTTAAGACAAAGGGTTATGACAGTTTTAGTGTGAGTTGGCTCCATACATTAGCGTTCCACTCCTTTAGCTTTTATATACTCTGCTGTAATAAAGTTCCCTCACATAAATGTATTTCATACAATTACATTACAGTATTGCTGTCTTGGATTATGTTCGGATTCTACATTACTGGCTGTATTTGTAACAGCACTGTCAATAAGTCAGATTCATTGATTCCCTATTTTAAGGTATAAGACAGCACATTGCCTAATAATTAAATATTAGCAGTGTATATTAGTGACATATGAGAAAGCAAATTCTAAATGGAGACAGCTCATGCCAACACGCAACATGTCTTTTTAAATTGCAGATGGCTTTCCCTAGTTTGCCAATTAGTAACTTTAGCGGTGTGACACTTATCTGCTTTCATCTTCTTGTGTGTCTCTCATTCAGGGTGCAGAAAGCACAGCGTGTTACTTTGCACCAGTGTGTGGACATCTCTGTTTGCACTCTGACTGTTCATTTGTAATTGTTTTAGGTGAACTCTGTTACATTAATGATTGGTAAGGGTTACCAGTGGAAGGAAGGAGCTTATGTGTTTATGGTCAAATTGCAAAGCAAACAGAAATTAACTGAACAGATAAAATTGTTATTACTTTGCCATTGACATTGGCATGTACATCCACACTTGTAAAACAGCCTGTTACATTTTGATGTATTCCAAACAATAAGCTTTATAAGTGATTTTTAATGCATGTTTTCTGTTTCTCTTTTGCAGCACCAAGCCGCAGTCCAGTAAACGCCTCTTAAATGGAAAAGTCCCCTTTGGCAGTCTGCACCTCTCCTAGATCCTGAGGCCAGCATGGCAGGATGAGCCTCTGCCAGCTAGTATGATGGCCAAAAAGCAAGATGTCCGGACGCCCACCTACAACCTGGTTGTGGTCGGGTTGTCTGGAACGGAGAAGGAAAAGGGCCAGTGTGGGGTGGGCAAGTCCTGCCTGTGTAACCGCTTCGTCCGACCTAGTGCAGATGACTTCTACCTGGATCACACCTCCGTTCTGAGCACCAGTGATTTTGGAGGCCGTGTGGTGAACAATGACCACTTCCTGTTTTGGGGAGAGGCATCACGGACATCTGAAGAGGGCCAGGAGTGCCGCATAAATGTGGTGGAGCAGACAGAATTTATTGATGATCAAACGTTTCAGCCCCATCGAAGCACAGCGCTCCAGCCATACATTAAGAGGGCAGCATCCACTAAGCTGGCATCAGCCGAGAAGCTCATGTATTTTTGCACAGATCAGTTGGGACTGGAGCAGGACTTTGAGCAGAAGCAAATGCCTGAGGGAAAGTTAACGGTAGATGGCTTCTTACTGTCTATAGATGTTAGCAGAGGCATGAACCGTAGTTTTGAGGATCAGATGAAATTTGTTACCAACTTGTACAACCAGTTAGCCAAAACAAAAAAACCTGTGGTCATTGTACTCACCAAATGTGATGAAGGGGTAGAGCGCTACATTAAAGACTCTCACTCTTTTGCTTTAGCAAAGAAGAACTTACAGGTGGTAGAAACTTCCGCTCGGTCCAATGTCAATGTGGATCTAGCCTTTCTAACGCTAGTACAGCTAATAGACAAGAGCAGAGGAAAACCTAAGATCATCCCTTACTTTGAGGCACTGAAACAGCAAAGTCAACAAATTGCCTCAGCCAAAGATCGATATGAGTGGTTAGTCAACCGAATTACGAAAAACCATAATGAGACATGGCCCAATGTCAGTCGCAGAATGCAGACTGCCCCAGAATACAAGGAATATGTCTTCCTGGAGGGAACAGCAAAGGCCAAGAAGCTATTTCAGCAGCATGTGCATAGACTGAAACAAGACCACATAGAGAAGCGGAGGAAGGCCTATTTGAGCACTCTGCCTCAGGCTCTCTCTGTGCTCTTACCAGAGTTAGATGAAATTGACCATTTGAGCTGGTCTGGTGTTCAGAAGGTCTTGGAGACAAAGAGGGAGTTCTCCCAGTGGTTTGTTGTGTTAGATGACACTCCATGGGAAACAACTCTTCATATAGACAACATGGAGGATGACCGAATCCCTCAGGATCTGTTGGAGACCCCTGGAGCTCAGACCATCTATGAGAGTCACCTGGAGCAGCTGAGGAATGAGCGCAAACGAGCTGAGATGAGGTGGGAGTTTAAAGAGAAGTTGAGCGTGTCTCCTTTCATCACACCAGGCAAACCCTGGGAGGAAGCCCGCAGCTTCATTATGAATGAGGACTTCTACAAGTGGCTGGATGAAGCAGAGTATCTGGACATATACAACAAGCACCAGAAAGAGATTATTGACAGAGCCAAAGAAGACTTTCAGGAACTGCTGCTGGAGTATTCTGAGCTTTTTTATGAGTTAGAAGTAGATGCAAAACCAAGTAAAGAGAAAATGGGAGCTATTCAGGAGGTGCTAGGTGAAGAGCAGAGGTTTAAAGCCTTACAGAAGCTACAGGCAGAAAGGGATGCTCTTGTTTTGAAACACATCCACTTTGTATACCACCCAACTAAAGACACTTGTCCAAATAGTCCTCACTGCGTGGACAGTAAAATAGAGCAAATACTGGGCTCCACTTTCCCTACCCGATACCCATCATCCGAGAGCTCTCGACTAGATGGTGGAAGAGCTGAAAGGATAAACCTGGTCATCCTAGGTAGAGATGGGCTTGCTAGGGAAATGGCAAATGAGATAAGGGCTTTGTGCACCAGTGATGACCGTTATGTGCTTGATGGCAGATTGTATGAGTTAGCCCTTCGACCCATAGAGGGTAATGTGCGTTTGCCAGTTAATTCATTCCACACCCCAACCTTCACTCCTCACGGCTGTCTCTGTTTATATAACTCAAAAGAGTCACTTTCTTATGTTGTAGAAAGTTTAGAGAAACTTAGGGAATCCACCATAAGTAGAAGGGAAAGAGAGAATAGCCTGGCACAGCTACCCCTATCCCTCCTCCTTGTAACTAAGCGAGGGGTGGGGTCCATTGGAGATATAGGTGGAGAAACTGCTCAGACACTTATCCATCAAGGTCAGCAGGTCGCTGGGAAGCTGCTCTGTGCTTATTTAGATCCGGCTTCTCCTGGAATGGGGTATACCCGCAATGTCAGTGAGAAGCAGATCAACCAAATGCTCAAAGGTATCCTAGAGACACGCCGCAGTATAGGCAGCAGTTCTCCTCCCCTCCCCCCTCCCTCCTCAGTGTTCAGAGACTCTCAGTCACAGTCTGGGTCAGAGGCAGACCTGCGGATAGTGATGTGTATGATGTGTGGAGACACATATGACCTGGACCAGCTCCTTGCCCCCTTCCTGTTGCCACAGCACTGTCGCCCTGCCTCTAGTCTCAGCAGTGGCACCTCAGTTCTGCTAGACCTCACTGTTGGAGGTCAGAGGCAAAATATTGAGCTGTCCCTCCTCTCTTTCCACTCCTCCTTTGCCCTTCGAAAGACAGGGCTGGTCCATGGTTACATCACAGTTTATTCTGCTCGCCGAAAGGCCTCATTAGAAACCCTGTGCGCTTTCTTGTGTGATGTTCAAGATATCATCCCAGTCCAGCTGCTAGCTGTAGGAGAAAGTCAGATGGAGCTGACAGACTCTGATTCTGCCAAAGAGCAAGTAAGTCAGGGAGAGGAGCTAGCCCATGAGATCGAGGCCAGATTCAACACCGTAATCTGTGGGCATGGGGGTGTAGTAGGTGGGCTCCACAAAATTGACCTTTTTCAGTCCTTCTTCAAAGAGGTTGTGGAAAAGCGTACTATTGTAGAAGCCACACACATGTATGACAATGTAGCAGAGGCATGCACCAATGAGAGCATTAGTCCACGTTGTGGCTCTCCCAGTCCTGTTAACTTTCTCCTTGACTCAGAGGATGACATTGACCCCTCGCCCCCATACCCTCCTCTCACTGAGGTAGGTAGTCTCGGCTCACACCTAGGAACATTTAAGCCCCAAGATTTAGATTCAAGTGACACTTTCTCTGTCATTTCTGAACTCAGTACTTTTGAAAGCAAGCTGAATAACAAGGTTCCACCACAAGTCAAGCCCAAGCCTGTGCGAAAGGTCAATTTGGGCCCGTACATGGATCAACAGGGTGGGACAAACCGTCGCTCTTTACCACAAACTGTGACCTGGGCTCCAGGCAGTGAAGGGGGCTACGACCCCTCCGATTATGCAGAACCTATGGATGCTGTGAGCAAACCACGACCCACTGAGGAGGAGACCATCTACTCTGTTCCTCATGACAGCACACAGGGGAAAATCATCACCATCCGCAATGCTAACAAGGGCCACTCCAATGGAAGCGCTGGGAATGGCTCGGACAGTGAGGCGGATAGCAGTTCTCTGGAGCGAAGGAGGAAGCTGTCTGCTATTGGGATTAAGCCTAAGCTTTACAGGGACAGGTCCAAACGACTCGGAAAATTCAGCAGTTTTAGGACTAGCTTCTCGATAGGCAGCGATGATGAAATGGGCGGTCCACCTAAACCTGATGATGTAGGAGGGCATAAGGACTCCATTGAAGAGAATGAAGACCCCAAAAGAAGAAATATTTTGAAGAGTCTGCGCAGAACAAAGGTAAGCAACTACGGTAAATACATATCTATTATAAAGCTGTTTCATTTTCACACCTGATACTGATGGATTAGGGAGCTTTCTAAAACAATGAAAACACTACTGTATTATTCTCATTTCTGAGTAGCTGGCAGTCCTCCTTAGAACAATAGAAGTACAGTTCAGTGTTTGGAATATTTCCCTGTGTGTGGTTTTAAAAGCCCACCTTATCAAAGAGAGAAAATAAACTGCAGCCATTAAATATGTAAGAGGCAAAACGCACAGTCTTGGCTATGTGAAGTTCTTCTAAATGTCCAACTTAAGTATAGTAGTGCAGTCAAACCTTCTCCCCCACCATGCTAAATGATGTTATATTTTTCTGGTTACACTCATAGTCTTGCTGATTCAGTTTTATTCTCTCCACACTTCTCTATGCTGCTATACCTCTGACCTTCTCCAGTCAGCCTTATCAGTTTGGTATGCTATTCATTTACACTTGGGCCCAGTACAGTAGTGCCAGCTCATAACAGGGGTGTATTATATAGGCCTCAGTTTCTCTGATTATGACAGTGGCTGTCTGAAGGTGCACTGGATCATTCAACTATGATATTCATTTATGCTTTCTATGTCTTTTACCCTGTACATTTATGGCATGGCAGTTTTATTACATTGTTGTTAATGCACATCACATGGTTACTATTGTTAATGTTGGCCTTCTCAGCCAGCAAAATGGAGTTGCTAGTTTTTGCGTTAATTATTATTAGTTTATTATAATTTAGTTTGTTTTTTCTTCAGTCACAAATTTAAGCAATATATCAGCAAGTTAGTTGGATCCAATTCAACTTGATAAATGTATTCATTTCCCTGTGACCCATGTGTTTGTGTCCTCTAAAGGAGAGTCCATGTTAAAATGTAGCTGCCCCTCAGGCAGTGACCAAGTGCGCATGTCCCTCCTTCCCTCAGCGAGAGTCCGGAAATGTTTCCTCTCAGTCTTGCAGATGTGTTTTTTCAAACCTTCTCAGCCAGCAAAGTGGAATGCTTAAGATTCCTGGATCTTTGTACAAGTCCTGAGAGAGGGGCAATCAAAGAGCGAGGCAGCACATCCAGTGAGGATATTTGAGCCAAAAGAAGCTCTAGTTGTCATACAGCCATCTTCTCTATTGCCACTTTCTCTTTCAGGAAACCAATACACACTGCGCAGGAAACCACTCACATATGACATCTACATTTGTTAAAATGTCCCTAGTTTGTCTTTTACAGTCAAAAATGTGTTTGCATATCCTGTCCCAGACTCAGGCATCATCGAAAGGAGTGCCCAGAAGGCTAAACTGCAGGGGAGAAGGAGGCCAGTAAAGCAGATAGTTCTGGCAGTATGCATCTGTGTGACAGGACACAGATAAATAACTGCTTGGAGCTAAAAACAGCACAGCCCTTAACAAGCTATTGCCTTATGTTGTCTTGTCATTAATAATTTTGTGCACAGAGGGGAAAAAGAAATGCCAGTCACATGTGGAGAGGAAGTATTTTGTAGTGATAACAAATTCTGTAACAACAAACATTTCCTAACTGCTTGTCAAGGATGCCAGGCTAACAGCAGCAGATATCATTTACATGTCAGCAGCCTAGTGACAGGTAACCAAGAAAACAAATGTATTTAAATAGACTAGTACAGACATTTCAACACACGCACTCACTTAGTACAAGACACATAGGAGTACTGGCAGTTATCCATTATTTTTTGGGAAATATAACAGACTACTGGAATGTATACTGTATGTGCAAGAAAGCATCCCAACACTGCTGAGATAGATTGGTGGCAAATGTAAACAGTAATCTCTTTCCTGATCTAATAGTTGAACTGCAGGCAGAAAATAAAACACCCAGGTGAGCATATATATCTGTTTAGTCTTAATTTGTGTTTGCTTATTTCCCTCGATAAGAGAGAGAATCAGGAAATGTGAGTGTTTTGTTAGATGCTCCGAGGCAGTATTTGGAGCTGAGGGTGCGCTGGGCTCTCCTCTAATGAGCAGTACTGTGTGTCTGTCAGGCCTGGACTGCACCCTGTCTGTGTGTGCCCAGCCAAGCATGCTCCAGTCTCACCCACTGCCTGCCAGGGAGGGCTCTGGGGGCCCACTCACTTACTACAGATCCAAGCCTCAGGGGCTGACACACACTTGCACTAAACACTATTAATATGCAATACTTTAACTGCTGCTGGTGCCTTACTGAGTACTGCAGCAGTGTATTACAGGTCTCTTAACAGACTGGGCCAATAATTAAACAATGACTTGGACACCAAGTGCAGCACATCAAGCCATAGCAAGAATGTGGAGGGCAGGGCTGAGGCATCATGAGAAAAGCGATGTGTATCTGTATGCACGGCTTAAGACAGGAATGTGTGATTATCAGTTTAAGGTTAAAAGAATGCGTGGGACGGGTGTATGCATGTGTTTGTTTCTCTTGAAGGAGGATCAAAACAAACCCTGATACCTGTGAGCTCAGGTTCTTTTCAAAGACTTTTTAAGGCTCAGTGTTATTCTATATTTCCATAGATATTTCCATAAAATAATAAACTATTTGCTGACTTGCGTCTTTTTGTTCCAATCTTTTCAGAAACGAGCCAAACCCAGGCATTCAATTTCCAAACCTATTGAAAGCAACTACTTTGGCATGCCCCTGTCCAGTGTGGTGACTCCTGAAAGGCCTATCCCAGTCTTCATTGAGAAGTGTATTCATTTCATTGAAACGACAGGTAAGAGGTCTTTACTTTGTAAACCTGTCACAATAATTACAATATCGACTTAATTTGAGCCCCAAAATATATATTATTCCAGCTATCATATCTTGAATGATAAGTCGATATTGTAATTATTGAGACAGGTAAGAGGTCTTTACTTTGTAAACCTGTCACAATAATTACAATATTGACTTATTGTTCAATATATGATAGCTGGAATAATATATTTAGGGCCTCAATATATATTTGAGCCCTAAATATACTTTATATTGCAGTAGTGGGGGCTTTTTTGCCATTTTATGTAATGATGTAAGATTACATGTAATGTAAGATTTTAGCTGTACAGAGTAGAATAACTGCTATGGCTAAGTATCGGTTCATTCTGCCATTTATTGGTTGCAGTTCATGTACGTATTTTGATACAGTATATTTAAAAATTGGTTTACTGGAAATATTCTGCTTTGTGTCAGCATAAAGCAAATCAAAATTGTTATCATGACAGGCCTATTACATTGTGACACTTGACACACTGATGATTTAAAAGCACATGAAATACAAGATCATGTAAAAACATGTGTACACATTTAACATTCTTAACCTATCCTTTCTTATTCACATTTCATGTAAGATGACAAAACATGATTATATCATAGTGTCAGCAGTTTCCCTCCCATCTCCTTGGAGACTAATGGCGGCACAGATGTGGTTAGCTCAGCTCTCTTAACCTTGTTAGCCTGTTCTCCAGATGCAGCCCCCCATAGGGCACTTCTGGTAGTGTCTTATTGCCGGCTGGCCCTTCTCTTTGTCACCAGCTGTTATTCCACAACCCATTCCACAGTTTTATATCCCATCAAGTTATTTTTAAAGTTTATGGCAAAATCATTGTTGTTGCTCACCAACTATGAAGTATTGATTATGCAAACCATTCAATTCAGTGCACAAACTGTGGATAACAAGCCATCACATTAGATTCCACCTTGTCCAGGCCAGATGTTAAAGATCCCATGACATGGTACTTCTTGATGCTTTTATATGGCTCCTTAATGGTTCCCTAATACTGTAAATGAATCCTTCTTCAAAATCAAGATTCAGAGATAAGATGAGAGAGTAATTTTTCTCTCTCTGAACAGGCCATTATGGGCGTTGTTGCTTGAATGCAAATGAGGAGAAACGAGATGGCCTATAGTAGAGGGTGGGGGCGTGGCCAAACTCTCCGCTCTCAGCTCTCAGCTGTGCGCTCTCTGATCCATTTCCGCGTTTTTGCGGGGAGAAGAGATGAGAAGCGTTCCATTGAAAAATAAACACATTTCCACAGAAAATAAAATTAAACCACTGCTGTTCAAAGGTCCAGAGGCTCAGATAAAGGACTTCCGAGCCTAGAAACACTCGGATGTGCCTCCAGGCAAATAAAAAAACGCATTTCGCATTGCCTAGCGCATTCGCGGTCCAAACTCTCTGGGACCTAAACAGCAGCTAAACAGATGATTTATGGGTGAGGCATCAAACATGTTAGTCTGTTTAACACTCGGCTCAAATACATTTCTGTTGTCTTACAAAGAAGATTCTCCCACATGTCTCCTCATACATCCTTGTGTCTTCATTGCATTCAGTCATACTCCCTCTTCCCTCTGAGTACCTTCACTTGTCAGCTTTGATTTCTTTCATCTTCCTCTCAGCCTATATATCTATTCCGCATATATCTAACTCTCCCCTGTTCTTCATCACCTCTCCATCCACTACACTGTTGTTACCTCTCTATATGCCCCCTACACTTTTACCTCTCGTCTGTCTGTGTGTGCTTAGCCAGGAGCTTGCCAGGTAATGTCCTTCTGCCTCATAGACCCTCGTTCTGATTAATCTCACAGGAGGAAATTGAAGGAATGCAGGCTTCAGTGCTTCTCCTGATGCATCTAAAGCTTGTTCCTGGATTATTTGTGTGTGATGATTCAATAACAGACATATTTCCCACACAGATAATGGTTTGTCTGCATCAAGGATATTGGAGTCAACTTAGATTTGGCATTATGTTTGTTGGCATATTGTACAGTTATTATGATTACAATATTTTGACAGTAATTTCATGTCCAGATTTGTCAGTGGATAACTTATTGGTTAATAATATTATGAATTGAATGCTTAGTATAATGCAAGACCAATATCACCAATAAATCTTGGGTGCTCAACTAGTTATTAAGTTTGTCACTATCCTATGCTGAATTCTAAGTCAAAGCCATGCTGCAAGGGCTTGAGGAGTGCTGAAGTAGCCCTGTGGACACAAATTTATATTTTATTCACCCTTGTGATTTCTTTGTTGTTCATATCTGTGTAGTAGCGGACTCCCTTTGTCCTTGAGAATAATAGGAGAGGATTTACTTTTTTTGTTATTTTCATGCATTCGGGGCCTGTAGAGAAACAGCTATATAAAATCAATCTATAGTGACTGCTGTTATCTCAGCCGCCTGAGCGTTGGCTGCTGAAGTGTTGAAAGTGTGCGAGCGTGTGCGGGCATATTTACTGGCTGTACGCACCTCCATAGCGACGCAAAGGGCAGCACCAGCCACTGCCTCACTGTCTCCATAGTGAGCTATTAAATGAGCCGCTGGCTGCTGCCCCCACAGAGACACTGAGCTCTGGGCTGATGTGAGATCAGCTGGAGTTTTGTCTCACTGTAACATGCTCCAAACTGCATAGCTCTGCACTGTCAGTCTGTGTGCCACTGTCAGCCCTTTGTTCAGTTTAGTTTATGGCTACACTAGTGTGTGTGTGTGTGTGTGTGTGTGTATATATCTATATCTATATCTATCTATCTATCTATCTATCTATCTATATCTCTATCTATCTCTATCTCTATCTATCTATATCTCTATATCTCTATATATATCTCTATATCTATATCTCTATATCTATCTCTATATCTATATATATATATCTATATCTATATATCTATATATATATATCTATATATCTATATATCTCAAATTGCGATATTAATTTGATTGCAATATACACTGCTGCCGTAATTAGTTGACTAGCTCAGTTGACCCATACAAGTATAATGGGTAGCAGAATGCCTTTTCAGTTTTTTGGCTCTTCAACATGAAATGGATACATTTCTTATGTGTTTCTTATGTGATCATCATCATTGTGGCGGCACGGTGGCTGAGTGGCTAGCGCTCATGCTTCACAGCAAGAAGGTTCTGGGTTGCCCAGGCCTTTCTGTGTGTGTTCTGTGTGGAGTTTGCATGCATGGTCTGGGTTTGATCCCCGGGTCGCTCGAGCCTTTCTGTGTGGAGTTTGCATGTTCTCGCCGTGTCTGGATGTGTTTTCTCCGGACACTCCGGGTTTCCCCCATCAACCCAAAACATGCACCAGGTAAAATCCTCCAGCTGAGGTCCTGATCAAACCGAAGCAAGAAGATCATGGAGGGCACAGTAATGTACTGCCCACTGCTCCCAATTACATGGTGGGTTAAATGCAGAGAAGAATTTCTCCATTGTGAGATCAATAAAGTCACTTCTTCTTCTTCTATCACTGTGATCTATTGCCACACTTATTTAATTTAAAATCACTATTCTGATGTCACAGCATCCACTCTTGACACCAGGTAGCTCTAGTCATTGTCATAAAAACTGAAGCTATAGAGTCCCAGAGAGAATTCATCCCAGTGTTTTTAATCCTTAGATTGGATTTTCCTCTGTGGGGGTTTGCGCTCTATTCTCTTTACACTGCTTTGTTGTTACAAGTGTTTTTTTTTATCTTGCTCTCTATCCCACTTTATCTTAATCCTTTCATTTTTCTCATTGTCTCTTCCATCGCTGTGACACCGGCTGCTGCATGTCACAAGCTCCCCCTATCTCCCACCACCTTGTGCTATTTTACCATATCTCCTGAAGTCTGCCTCTCTGCACTGCTCTACAACACCGCTCGCACTGCCTCTCTCTCCTCCCATTCCTCGTCTTTTCCCAGTGTCTGCCTTGAAAAGCTTTTGTGGATAATTGATTGGCAGAAGGAGGAGATCGATGCTGTATGCCTTCACTCAGAGCGCTCTCATTTCCTCCATAGCTCTTCTGCCACTCCCTATCTGTCCGAGTCCCCCAGGATCATGCTTTGTCTCCCTCAATCGCCAGTGTTCTGCTGGAGTACCTCAGGCCACATCTTCAATTGAAAAAATATATATTAATGAACACACTCTTCTTCAAGCTTCTGGGAATGTAGTTGTTGCTTAGATGTGCTTTGTTGGCTTCTAGTGCATTTTATTCTGGTATTACATTACCCTCTTGTATCCAAATGTTATGACTTGATGGCTAGAGATAGATTACACATGAAATATGTCAAGCTCAAAGCTGTGCAGATTCTAAATATGTTAAATGGCTCTTTAACAATGGTTCATTTGTTATCTTATACAGCAGCTCTATTATGCAATAATACACAGCCATGTGAAACATGTGTTTATGACCGCTTAGTTACTTCTCAATGCAGTAAAGTTCACCAAGGTCCCTCCCTGGGATGACCTGGGATCAACTTTCACTTTCAGCTGCTGCTCCTGTATATCCCTGTCACTAACAGGTGCCATAATCAAGTCAGAATTTGGATATTTAATTACAAAGCACACAGGCTTATGCAGTGTGCAACTTTGAGCCACTCTTATAGCAATAAGAGGAATGAGTTGCCTTTTGTTACCTCAGTTTTCTTTCTGATTCTGTGTCTTTCCACTTGACCCGTGTCACTACACTAGTCTTGGTCTCTTGGTTTAATAAGACAAGTCAATAATTTACAGTGCTTTGATATAAAGTGTATGTAGTGCACTGCTTCTATATAGTCTTCTGTGTAAAGGTCTCTTTATAGTAAGTGTAGTGGGAGAGTAATTGTGATAGATTTTCCTGGTTGTAGCATCTCTAAGTTTAGCTTGTCACATTGCACAAGTGGCCTCTTAGCAGCCCTGCTTTATTACTTTAATAAATAGTGTTAATGGTGTGTTTAGCTACAGAGGACACTATTACAGTGGCCATTCTTGACTAGCTCAGCATCCACAGTCAGTGTTAATCTTTGTTTACACCTACTTTTGGCTGTTTCCCTTGGCACTGCAAAACGTCTCCCTATATCTACTTTATCCTATGCATCGTCTTGCCTTGTCTCACAAAAACTTCTTACCCTTTTCCTCTAGATGCTTGTATCTTTGTATTATTTTTATTTAGAGCTAGCAGCTCAAACTAGTGCCTTCTTTTACATCACATTCACAATTATTTATTTGTACAAGACATCTCAATCCAAGCTGCTGTCCTCTAGCCAGCAAAGAACCTGAGACAACCTCTGACATCCTCAACTCAAATCTTTGGATTCTGTTAATGATGATCTCACCATACATAACAAATGGCAATATGCGTTGTCATTATTGTTGTCAATAAAAGTGTTATTTGCTTCTCCCTACAGGCTTAAGCACAGAGGGCATCTACAGGGTCAGTGGCAACAAAGCAGAGATGGAGAGCATGCAGCGACAATTTGATCAAGGTTTGATATTTCTCATATACACTATTTATATTAAAGTGTGCAAGATTTTTTGGAATGTCTCCTTTTCCAAACTGAATATTTGTGTATTGATATATGTGCATTTTTGTTGCTTTTTGTTGCCTCTTCAATCTTCCACATAACCCCTTTGTGTCTGTACATGTAAAAGTGCTTCCAATGCATTGGAGCAAGTGTCTATGGGCAGTTAATTACCTCCAGATTGGTTTGGTTAATGAAGCGTGTTGCCAGTGAGATGGATATCGGTGCAAAATGCTATGTGTGTGCATGTGTGTGTGCATGTGTGTGTGCATGTGTGTGTCTGCACATATGTGTGTGTCTGTGTGTCCACGCCTGGCTGAGGTTAAATCATACTCAGGTAATCAGAAGTGAAGCTGCGTGTTGAATGGTTCCAAAAGTGAAGCACATGGGACAAGACAATTACTACAGTGGAGGTGTCTCACAGTGAAGATGGCAGCTACAGCTCCCTGAAGATTCAAATAGCTCATTAGAGAGCAAACTGGCCACAGATACGCCACACTCACTTAGGAAACTTTCACAGCCCTAAATGGGAAAAATGATATTGTAGAGCTCTTGTGCAGCATCTCCTTTCTAAATCTTTTTTTGGCTTATGTAATATTACAATTTATTTTTATAATGCCTGAAAATGTTGATATTTTTTGCACATCTCCTTACACGGCCTGTATACAGTTCCAGATATGTTTTATTTTAAACTTTGCATCGTCTGGCTTCTGTCCTCAGTTCAACTGAAACTGATGAAATATGATGTGACTTTCTTTCTCCAGACTATAACTTAGACCTGGTAGAGAAGGACTTCAGCATCAACACAGTGGCAGGCGCCATGAAGGCTTTCTTCTCTGAGCTGCCCGACCCTCTGGTGCCCTACAGCATGCAGGTGGAGCTGGTGGAGGCCTTCAGTGAGTATCGGGCCTTTCTGGGGGCTTTTAGTATAACTGAGTAGTATTGGATTTGGGCTGTATCCCTTTTCCGGAACATATCAAGAAAAACTCTTGCAGTCCAAATCTGTCCATGGGGAATTGGATTTTCTACTTACCAAAGAGTTAGAAAATGAAGGTAAAGTGTATGCAGGAAAGGGCACTCAGGAGTTTGCCCTGTAGTCGAACCTGTGCACAATGACTATAGATATTCCATTAATAAACCATATGTGAGACACAGTTGCCATCTCCTATTTGACCTATGCGCTGTAATCTGTTAGAATGGAGATTTAATGCATAGCTCAAGTGTGCCGCTAGCCGCACACACAAGGCTAGACTCTGCATAAATATGTATGTGTGTGTATGTATGTGTGTGCGCTTATGAGTGTTTCTTCAATGACCCTTCAGCCGTGACAGAGGCCTGATAAAACTCTTGGTGCCACAGTAGAGGAGTCACAGTGCTGTCGAATAAAGGACAAGTGCTGGACTGCTTAAAGTGTGCCTTCACTTTGAGTATTGGAGGAGAATTTGATATAATGTTGATGGTGATGTTTATTTGCAAAACGAGACAGATTATCATCTGATTGCATGTGCAACAGGAACAATTGTAAATCATGTGTTTTTGATTTAGGCTGACTTCATGATGGGAAGACATTCCTAGAGTGTGTGATTGTCAAAGATGTTTGTAATATAGCAAAGAACATCTGCTCCTCTCACTGGTGCTCACCACTGCAGTCACACAGGATGGACTGTGTTAGCTGGTGACGTCAGCTTTCTGACTCATTGTGAGCTGCCTTCAACCCAACACACCCTGTGTGTTTTGTTTAAGAGCTGTTGTAATCTGAGGGATACTGCAAAGGGTGTATGCCTCATGCTGTCCTTTATAATGGCTGCAGTAGTTCTGCCTTGTGTTTGTCTTTGCTAAAATATTTTTTTAGACATATTCAATTTACTATACACACAAGGTCTTAGACAGTTTTAAGAACCAACTCCTTTCAGGTTACTGACTGCTGTTGTCTGTGGACACTTTCATTCTTACATTTTTGTCCCCAGATATTTTACATCACCCTTTTCCTTGTCTCTGACCTGTTGTTCTTATCTCCATTCAGAGATCAACGATAGAGAGCAGCGTTTTCAGGTGATGAAGGACATTCTGCGGCGTTTCCCCAAGGAGAACTATGAGGTCTTCAAATATGTCATCAGCCACTTGAACAAGTGAGTCCCCTGTTTCATACATACAAGTCACCCAGAGATGACATCCTCCACACCGTCAGCCCCACAGGGAGCTTATTCAGCTTGACAATAAATGTTTGTTTGTCTTTTATTCATAGCTTTTGTTTCAGCGATGGCAAGGTTGATGCTCTTTGCCTAACTTGCTTCATAAATCACACTAATATGTTTTACCATCAACCAAAGTGGACCAATTACAGGATTTCATACATTCAGTGATTTACTACCAATCATCATATATTGTGTTTGCTAAGTAAGTGGATCCATTAATATACACAATCCACTAATGCATTCAGCTGAAATAATTAAAGCTTAATTAAATGGCATTGTTCACATTCACTGTATTGAAAGACCACTATGACCAGTATTTTCTTGTATAGACAATCTATATACCCTTGATTTCAGTAGAGTTTAGTGAAGTTTAGTACCTATTGCTTAGGTTTAGTGCTTTGGGATGGACAGAGATTGCTTTAAACTATAAATCTGCTAGAGGGAATTGCATTTCTGCTTTAATGGATGTGTTGATTGTAATAACTTTAAAAGCATATTTAATGTTGGATAAGGGTATTCTTGCTCAAACTGTTGTCTGTTCTCAGGGTGAGCCAGCACAGTAAACTGAATCTGATGACCAGTGAGAACCTGTCCATTTGCTTTTGGCCAACACTGATGCGACCAGACTTCACCACCATGGACGCCCTGACAGCCACGCGCACCTACCAGACAATCATCGAGAGCTTCATCCAACAGTGCTCCTACTTCTTTTACAATCAGCCTCTTGCCGACATGCCCGGGTCGCCCAACTCCAGCTCTGGTGGAGGGACCTCTGCCTACTCTTGCATGGCTGGGGTTTACTCTTCCTCTCCTACTCCCTCCCCCCCAACCTATGTCATGCCCGCAACCCCACCGGTCATCCCACACTACGGCCCGCCCATTCACCATCATCATCACCACCATCATCATCATCACCTACAACACCAATCCCCCCAGAACTCCCCGCCCCCCACGCCTCAGTCTCCAATCCCGTCCCTCCTGCCGCCCACGCTGCACCCCCACCACCACCCGCCTGCGGAACAACACACGCTGTGAACCAACAGATCAAGGGAAAGAGTAAACATGGGAAGGATTTGAATTTTTTAAGGAAATGATAAGAGAAAGTTGGGAGATACTGAGAAAGATGCAGTATGTTTAGGTAGAATAGACTTTTGAGACGCTCGCACAACATAGACGGGATCAGACTTTGAATTGGGTAGGATCATTCTGCTCCTCTCTACATCACCCCTCCTCTCACTTTATGTAAACTCGACCTCCTTGCCTTATAGAGAATCTATGTAAGAAATGAAGAGATTTTGCCACAAACTGCAAAAATGACTCCAGGAGGGGCTACTAAGAAGGAGGTTTCTATTTTTTCACCTTTCACAAACAATTAGCTGGCCAATGTACCTCCAAAACCACTCACCTCCATCACTGTCATTGGTGGCCGGAACACCTATTTTGTGAGGAGCAGGAGCAGAGAATAAATTACTGGACATATTTTACTGTCCATTACAGCACTACACAGAGGATTCAAGCAAGAAAATTTGCTCAGTTGCTAGAATGTTCTGTCCTTGGCGCCTTGCACATTCCTATCTAGCAATCCCTCACGCATGCACACAACACAGACAGATGGGGCGGTATGCCAAGCACAGGAAGAAATGTCAACTGACTGGATATGTCAGGGCAGCAGGTTGGAGCAAAGCATCATGGGTACTCTCGCACACTTGGCATTCCATGTTTTGCTGTGTGTGCGCTCTCTCATTTTTAAAGTTATTGTAAAACCAACACAACACAAATTTTGCAGTTGACTTCAAATAATTTGTCATTCATCATTGTATGTTTTTGTTATATATGTGAAAATATTCTGGCATCACTGGATGTCCTTGTGTGTATGTGTGCATGTACCGTCACTTTTTCTGCCTGTGTTTGGGGGATATTTGTTCTTTGTTTCTCATATACCATGTTTGTTTGAATGTAAGTGATTGCTGCAGTTTTTATAGTAAGGACCTTGTTCAAAAGCACTTTCCTGAGCACTTTGTTGAAGCCACAAATTAATTTTGCCATGACATGACAGCCACTGTTCACTTTGTCAGTTCAGCTTTACGCCTTGTTTTTGGGAGCGCACCACTGACATCTAGAGGAGAAATGGGGTTCTGCAGCTCGCATCCACTAACGTTACTCAATTGGTAGTTATTCCCCTGGAGTTTTCTGTGGAGCATTGTGCTTTTTCCTGTATTGCAGGCAGGTTTATAGGCCTGCATGTTTCAACTGACCCAAATAATGAAATTTTACAAGCTGAATAATTCTTGGAGTACATTTAATATTCAGTTTGTGCTTCTACTTGCCTGCAACCATTAATTGATTTTTTTAAAACAAATTCAAAACCACTTTAAATATTAACTAAGGATATCCTGTTTGTTATTGGACATTTAAGACATGTATTCTTGATGAACTTGACCACTAAGGCTCATCTGTTACTTCCATGCCACTACTTCCCCTTAGGCCTAAGAGCTCCTTGTCCAAGAGACAGTTGGAGGAACAGACAGACCATTGATTCATTCATCCATCCTTTCATTCATGTGTCTGCCTGACCGGAATGGACCATTCCTTAGCCCAGCCTGCTGTTTCTATAGAAACCAGTGAGATTAGGCATGAGAAGGCACCTCTGTGCAGAATTATTTCTAATTATTTGTGCATATAATGTATGTACCAATATGCACTCAGGTTGATCTAAATGTTCTAAATCATTCCACTTTCTAACAGGTTAATATCCCATTTTGCCCAGTTAAAAATTCTAATCTCATTAATGGACTCATTCTACAAAAAGGCTATTGCACCATCAGTTGGCATGTATGTACATGTGTGAGGCATGCTAAGGCTGCATAGGCAGCTAAAGGGAGCTGCCAGATCCCTTAATAAACCTGTAGCATTACCACTATTAGCTCATGCAGTTTTTAATACACAGGAGGATATGAGACATTTAAAGGGGACACACAGCAAACCGTGGATTTGGGGGGTACAAGGAAGCCATGATTGTTGTTTCTGATCAATATGTTGAACTGTCTTTGGGTCAAAACTACAGCAAAGGGAGAGTTAAAAAAAAAATACTATGACTTGGTTCAGCAATACATGGCTGCATTTTTTTTTTTTTTTTTTCAAAATGACGACTGATGTCTGTTAAGTTAAAATGAATTAAAGCAGATCAACATTCAAATGTTTAATGGAATCTTAGGGGGGTCTAACACTGTTGCCCTTTAGTCAGTGGTGATAGAGAATTGTTTCTTTTTATGTTTTTATTTTAGGAAATACAAAGCATTTTATCAATTTGTTTGTGAAAAATTGAGGGCAGCCCAATATAGTGCATGAATCTTCCCATGGGCTCCAGCACTCTGTTTAAGAGATGATAAAAGATGAAATGACGGGGGTAAAAAAAAAAAAAAGTACTGTAAAGTAAAAAAAAAAAAAAAAGCATTTACAAAATGTGTTCTTATTGCTGAGTTTGATAATTTGTCTCAATGGGAATGGTGTATACAGCAAGGCCTTATGTGATCTGTATTATAGTTAATAAATCAAATCTTGTAAATAATGCTTTCTGACTCTTCTGTTGAATCTACTGAATTATGTTAACTGACAAACATCATCAGCTAATTTACTGTTTCTGCAGGCATATTTTTCTAAAATGTTTACCTCATTAACTTATTTAATACAAAATATTAAAAAAATATACTTTTTGGTAAATGTTTAAAAAATGAACTAATATCGTATGAACTAAAACTAAACTTTTGTGTGACTTCATGTCTAAACCCTGGCCACTTGATGGGGGTGTTTGATTGTAATTTCACTCTTTCTGTGCACCTGTTGGAGTGAATAGTTTGTTTGTTTTTTCAGATAGTGATAACCGTCCTTCTGTCTGATTGTATGCTTCCCTCTGTAGACCAGATCAGGCGCTCCAGATGAGGTCATGTTGACTCTTGGGTCTGTCCTGGACAGATTTGGTGAGTGGTTTGGTGTGTGCCATTTCTGGTAATGTAAGGACCCTGCTCCCATGCGGCCTGCACCAAGGCCTCAGTGCCATTTCCTGGTGCCCTCAGCTGACCTTTTCATTGAGTCAAACCAAAGGAAATCCATGGGCATGACCTTTGTGGTACATCTGGTGCAGAAAGAGAGAGAGGAGGGGATGATTGGGAGAGAAAAGGGCAAGCCCATGTGCACACAGAACACGCGACCCTTGAACTCTAACCTTTAAAATGTGTCACATGGGGAAGAGCACAAGGGGTTTGTGCAGAAGCCAAACATGGACATGGCCAAATTTGTTTGACATGGGAGAATTAGGAATGGCAGGGTGAAAAAGTATCTGACACAGAGTTTTTCCTTGACTTTGGCTTTGCCTTTCATCTATCAAGTATTTTATTCTTGACTTTTAAGTCAAGCAATAAAGACCTAACTGTATCTAGGCCTGCTTCAATAATGAGTTTGTTGATGGAGACCAAAGTATTTGTCTATTCAAGCACACACAGACACAAGTCATGTTTAACCTCGGGACCTGAAGGAAAAAAGTGTACCTAAATTATTATTATTATTTTAATTTTCTATTTGGAGGTAAATGAACACCTTAGCATTTCCATTTTGTTCATTTTATTTTTATTCATAATGTTGTAACATGTCCTCTGTAATGGACGTCAGGGACATTTTGGTGTTAAATCCACGTGACGTTAACAACCTAACAAAAACTTTTTTTTTTTTTTGGATGACCATCTCTGACAAGCTTTTACAGTCACCTCCCTTTAAATTTGTTATTTTTTAAATATTTTTTTAAATATATTATGTATTATTATTATTATATATATTTTAATTTATTTGAGTGTTTATTTACATATTTATTTATTTTTTTATGTATAATTTATTTATTTTTTATGTATATATATATATTTTTTTACATTTTTAGATGTATTTATTTATTTATTTTAAATCATAGTGTAGCCACAAACTAGAGTCTCAAAACAATTAAAAGATAGACTGGTTAAGTCTATGTCCACTATAAAGGACACAAATGAATGGGCCGGGTCTCAGGAGGATATGATAAATTCTCATAAAATGTTACTCCATAGTTTGGCATAAAAGATGTATATTAAGGTCTTATGTTTTTTCTAATTAGACACTGAATTATAATTTTCATTCCCTATTAACCCCTTTCATATACTTAATGTCCAAAATAAATCAATAGACCTTAATACCATAATCGATTTTTTTTAAATCCTGAAATAAATCCCCCAGCCTGCGCGTCCACAGCCTGTCCACTAGGAGGCCCACTTGCCTCGCCGTGTCCAGCCGGGCTCTTGTTGGGACTCATCTAATTGATCGGGGAAGATTTGGACGATGTGAGCGCAGAGATTTGGCGCTAATCCCGTTCGCGGTGAGACAGCGGCATGTGAAGACTTCCGCATTGATGTAAAACCCTGCTTCTGCCCGTCTCGGTTTGAAGTTGGAGAAAGAAATAGGTTTGACTAAACTCCAGAGAGTGTGAAGTAAAGTAAGTCTCAGAATAAAGACAAAGAAGTTAATTTGAAGTCTTTGTAGCGGCGTACGTGAGCTGCTTGTTTAGGCCTCAAAGTTGTGAGGTAGACGGCGGCAGAGGGGAGGAAAGGGGACATATATGGAGAATAAGAGAGTGCTCTTATGATGAGTCGAGGCACGTATCTCCGCTCAGGCGTGTCTTTCTGGGCTCGGAGCTCGCAGCTGCGGATGGAATTCAGATGTGTCCGGCGAGCGCGTGAGTATGCGCGCGCGCCGCTACAGGTGGAAATGCTCTTATCAATACGCACTGTCCGAGCCTGACTGCGGGCCGATCTGTCTCATTGATGCTTTGAGGTGGCCCTGGCCTCCCCTGCCTCCCCGAGGAGCCCATTGATTAATGTCTGGGTCACCGTGCTATTTCCATATTGATACCGCGATTGATGACAGCGCTTCAGGAACAAGCCATATTGACCACACGAAAAGTGATACGTTTCAAACTCCTCGCCGGATGTATTTACGTATAATTGCTATAGGCTAGTGGACTAAGCGACACGGGTTAAAAAATCATCTTCAAATCCTGTAATTACCACTTTCTGCTCTTTCCAACGCCATTTTATCTTACGGCGTGCATGTATTAGAAAATGTGTTATCATCACCCTATTATAACCCTTCGAACCTGTAGCAATAATTTTAATGAAATTACACTTATCCTACCATTAATAGATGGCTGGGGATAGAAAGCCTTTACTTCCACAGTGAAGGAGTGAAAAAACATAATATTAACATTGGACCTTATAGCCAGTTTTACAGGACAAGTCATTCTACCATCATCACAACATCATATCAGCATGTGTAGGCCCTTTTCTGTAAGCCTGTTGAATCTACCTCTAGGATAAGACAAACTCAGTTCCGCTTCTACACAGCAGCACAAATCAGAGGCAGACATACAGGATAAAGATAAGAGAATCTAATATATGTGGTCTACAATCCCATAAGGATACGATGGAGCATGCATAGATGTTCAATAAGATTATGTCAAAAGTCAAAAATGTCACTGCCTTTTCTTTCCTTTTTGAAACACATGTTTTAATCTACAATGTTTTATGTCTAGTGTAATGTTGCTAGTGCTACATATTTCTCTACTTGTATTTATCTATTATCATAGCAAAAGGAGAAATTCAATTTGTCAACTGGACAAGCTGCTTCTTCAGTTCTGATGAAGCAGGTTGGATGAGCTGCGAAAACGTATTTGACTAATAAACTTTTGTCCAGCTGACAAATTGAATTTCCCCTTGCCATGGATTCTACCTGGACGATTGAGGGATTCTACACACATCAATTATAATACAATTTTGGACTTTATTCTCTTTTAAAACTAGGATCAAATCCATCCAAAAGAATACACCTACATATTACACCCAATATAGCCTATCAATAATTAACTAGTAGCCTGTATTGTCCAGTGGGGCTACTTTAAGCATCGTTATAGAAGCACATATCGTTTTGGGTTTAGTTTGATCAGTCAAATTATTCAGGCTATTTACTGTGTTTAATCTTAACAACAATGAAAAGTGCTTAATGTTTGTCAAAACCTTGGCACGAAGAAGTAACCACAAAACTAATTTTTTAAAGTTCATTAAGATCTGAATGATGTGTATTTAGCTTACATGACAATCAGAAGGCTGGTTCATCTTTAAATGAGGCCTATCTCCATAAGAGAACAGTGATAGATGAGAAGTGTAAGCCCCATGTGACGCTTAATAGAGCTTTAAATAAGCCGAATCATCTGTTCCCAAACCACACAGAGTTCTGCCAAAAGAGGGAAACAGTTTCTGATCGGAAACAGTTGTCACACTTATGCACACTGACAGTCTAATAGCAATGAACTACTAATGAGCATATGATAACCTTATGTGACCTTTAAGTAAATGGCCTTAAATGTAAAGGCGAGATGTTAATATGGACAGTCAATTTTGTTTTTTTCTGACACGACCATGTTAAACAACTCCACTGAGAGCAGAAAGAATTGTGAACCTAATTTTGCCGGCACCCTAATTTATCGGACAGTGGAAGGCAACAAACCAATTGTTGTCTTTGTGTTGTGGGGATTACAATCAAAGCAGGAGCCATAGATGATAGTCAGTGTGGAAAAAACATAGCTCATATTACATTACACACTCGTAGGGTCAGTGCTGGTGCTCGGAGCTTGGCCTTGTGGTTGTGGTGAAACGCTCAGGCCCCCGACATATATCTGCTGATTACATCTCCTGAAGTGGAAAAAATGCAAATAATAAATGTATGAGCAACGTGCTTGTTTTTTTGCTTGATTAATTATGCCGTTTAATTCCAGATCCACCACGCTGCTCCACCGTATAATTTCCCAGTGGTCTTGGCTGTTTCTTCTCTCACATGCACGCTCCTGTTTTTCTCCCCTCTTCCCCTCATTGCAAAATGAATCATGGATCCAGCCGCGTGCACCCGAGGGAGAGCGGCGAGCTGACCAATCATGAGCATCAGAAACACACACACAAACGCAGTCAGCCTTTTGTTGTGTGGCTCATCAACTCTGAAGACAACTACCCATTTGAACAAGAGGAAATGAAAAGTAAGTGCAGCATGCTTTTGTCAACTTTACTCCTGTTAGTTAATGTGCAGTAGACCTTATAGCTGTGTGTGCTCCTCAGCTCCAGTGGTCAATGTGGCTCTGTCCGAGTGGGTGGCAGACTCCAGCGTCATTCACAATGTCAGCTGGGACCAGAGTGCTCTCCTATTCCCAGGCTGGCCAACCCTGTGTGAAGCCTCCTGACAGTTTCAGGTTAGCCCCGTCTCCCCTCTCTCCTCTACCCCTTCAGCTCTGCTCAGTGCTTCTCCCAAGGGCCCCGCTGAGAATACTGCTCAGATCCAGGCCTCTGAGCCCCCAAAGCCGGCCCTAATCCTCGGCATCGATCGCCCTGAGAATTTCCTCCTCAGCGCAGCAGGCCTCAATCTTGAGCGCTCACGCTCCCCGACCCTGAGCAGGGAGCAGCTCATTCAGGCAGACGCCTCGCGCACACAGGCCTGGCCCATATCATGGTGCTATTAGCTTTCCAAATGCAGTTCACTGACTGCTGTTGGCACGCTTCAACTGTGAGCGCCTCTCACATCTCTCAGCATACATACACAAAGACAGTTCACTCTTTGAGTATGTACATTCAGATATATCAGGGTGAGGGCTATGGAGGAAAACAAATCCGAAGTACAAGTACAAGATGATAGAGAAAGATTATAACATAGTTTTGATATCTTACATAAGGACACTTTTAAAAGATGCAAGTGGACATTTATCCAAATAAAAAAAATAAAAAAATCAAATATTTATTAGATGTACTAATAATATTTGAAGACTATATTGTCTTTGCATATTCTGATTTTATCAAAATCTCTCCAGATAATATTTAACATAGTAAATTCTTACTTTATATTTCAAAAATACTTCTTGAGTAAGTTAATTATACATTTTATACAGTACATTGTATTTTATAACTTAACTGGGAACAGTCACAATCAAGATCCAAAAATTTTCAATTCAAATATATACTTTCTTTTACTTAGTAAGTCAGTCAGTATATCTGAATACACTAGGAATCATCTGTTCTGTTGCTGATGAAGACGCAGTCATATAGGGAGGTATGTAGTACAAGTCTGGAGAACATGAGAAAGCATCATTTCTAGTCTCCTCCGGGGACAGCTCCAAACCAACAGTCTATTGCACGTAACATCCTTGTTCATTATTTATTTACACAGCTTCCCTTGGACTGCGTGTGTTTTTCAGTGGAAGTGCTCGTATCACATAGGTATCCCCCCAGCCTCTAGTCTTTGTACACAGTATGTAGCCAGCACAATTAAACCTCATTCTTTATTAACTGACTTGCTGTGCGGTTGGGACGCCAAGCCTTGCTCCAAGTTCATGAATATAGAGAGAAGAAAATCTGGAACATTTGGCCCCATCGATATGTGGCTCCGCGGGCTGGTTAGAGCGTCCCTGTACATCCTGGCATTTAAGAACCCGTGCAGATGGTAATGTATCAGTTCTGTTTGGGCAGGGCTCTGAGCCACAATGACAACCCCTGAGATGCATTTGTCAAAACTGTTTTGGTGGAGTTGGTGTGTGTTTGCAAGAATTTTGAGTTGAGCTAAACCTTCTGTCCATCTTTAACCATTATGTTTTTCTTCTATAACCACTGACTCCCATCTCCACACTACTATTCTCCTATGCGGGAATCTTTTTCGGCTTTCCCTCTGGTCGGTTTCCTCCTCCCTACTTCCTTCCCCTTCCTGATTTACCCTTGCTCCAGCCGCAACCCTCTCGCTCGCCCGCTCCCTCCCTCTTTCTCTCTCTCTTTCTCTTTATTAATTTATTGGGTTGTTATTCTCCTTGCCTGGCTCCGCTAATGAAGGCAGGATGCAGATGAGGGCGAAGGTCGTCTCCGTAGCGATCGACCCCATCGCCCCGCAGCATGGCACTCTGGCTGGCACAGGTCAGTGGCAGCTGTCAATCAAAAGCACACACACAGAAATGTAGTTGGTACGCACACACACCATTATTAAAATAAATTCAGACTTGAATATACAGTAACAGTATGTAGAGTCTGTAGTATTTAACAGATACCCAAACATTACCAATACCGTACTTTTAGGGTCAGACTGATATGACATTTGGGGAGCAATGTCATTATTGACAGATGTTTGAAAAGGATTATAACTGACTGGCCAAGTTATGGGTCAGATCTATGGAGAGGCAACCCCAGTCACAGTAAAAATGTATGTTTTTTCAATAAAAACACATGTAATTGAATACATGCAAGAAAGATGTTTTAATGCCATACTGTGGAACATTTTATCATTATTTATCAATATTGTTAATATGTGTATCTATAATGTCCCCATTTTCTTGTCTGGCATTGGCCATTTTTATTAATCTCTCAACTGATTCTATAGGCTAATCCCTCGCTATACTATTCATTTGGTTGTAGCCTTGATTTTATTTATCTGCAAAAGGAAATTCATAATACAAACTTTTCTATGGAGAGTAAAATGCACATTTTGCATTTTAATGATACTTTGTGTAAATGCCTCAAGCTACAGAGTTAATTCAACACACATAATTACGCTTTACCAACAAGGCTATACCTTTAAAGTGGAACATTAATTTGAAGTTATGAATATTCTGCGTCTGCCCCTGCAGATGTGGTGCGTGCTGTGTAGTCTTTTGTCCAGTGATGTCCGTCCATTCTTGAGCTCTGTGGAGACCTGACCTCCTGAACAGAGAGCTCTTTAAGGAGAATCACATGTATCCAGGTGGACACATGTATATGCAAATCTCTCCATAGGCTGTGGTTTAATTAGCTCACACAGAGCTGTTTGACAGGTCAGAATGCTATTGCACTTTGTCTGGCTTTCTTCCATTGGTTCATTGGCCCCAAAAGAGTGAGTTGCTCATGGTGCCTCCAGTATCAATGCTCTGGTGCCACTGAACACCTCTGCTCCTCATCAGAGCACTGTGTTTGGAGATGCACTCGGCATTCAGACATGGTGTATACGTGTCTATTTTGTTCATGGTTATTGTTGTGGGTTTATTTGTGTGCTCAGTCATGTTCATGAGAGCTCACCTGCTCTGGGCCCATCACCCCTCATCTCATATCTCTATTAGCAGTATAGTAGAGTTAACAGTGTTATGCCATGCGTGAACTTCACCACCTTTTCCTCATATCTATGCAAAGCTGGGGTCCTGTCAATCAGTCACCTTGGTGACACAGAGCCCCACCTCCCCAATTAGAGCTGACAGGGCAGGATTAGGAGGGGGGCGGGCCCCCACCGACCTGCCTACGTGTCAATCACGTACCGGGCATCCACACGCCTGTTTACTGTCAGATCCCATCTCCGTCTGTCAGACTGCACGGCAACCGTCGCCGAGGGAAGAAGGGAGGCTGGAGGGGCGAGGCGGAGAGGGGGGAGGAGATCTGATCAGAATTAACTATGCTTCTCCCCACAGACCGGTCGTGCTTTTAATTCATGAAAGGCATGAGAGAAAGTGTGAGGGGAGAGGGAGTAATTGAGGGAGGAGAGCATTTAAACCCTTGCCAGGCCCTTTAGAACTTTTCACAACCATGTCTCTTCTTCTCCCACAATCACTTTTGTCTTTACCTTGTTTTGGTAACCTGTCTCTTCTCAAAGCACCTTTAGCAGCTAACTTTCTCCTCCTATGAAGTTCTTTGACCCTTCTGCTCTGTAAAGTCACACAATTGTATTAGTATTTCTTTGATTTGGAGTTAAGGTCAGTTTGTTTTGTTCCACACATGTTCATGCAAATGTGTGTCTGTGTTTTGGTGCGTGTCTGCCGCGCCGCCTTCGCACCTACAGTATGTGAATGCATAATGCTGTTATACAGGGACTTTAGAGCAGTGGCTGGTCCACACAATGCTAATGTGTATGGGTGTGTGTGTATAGGACGTGCATTGGTGCTTTTTTAGGAGCTGCTGGGTGGCTTCTCACTGACCCCTGTGCCCTCGCTCTAATCCTCCAGCAAATGAGGCTCTGTGTGCTGCGGAGGGGGGGTTTGGGTCCACTGTCTCAGGATTAGACGACCACAGGAAAGGTCTTGGCGAGGCTGCGGATAAAACCAGTGCTTGTATTGGAGAATAATGAAAGGATTTTGTCAGCATGTGTCAGCCACCAGTGCTCTCATTACCTCACTTTGTTACTTATCAGGTTGAAGAATTACCTCATTTTAAGTGGAATGATTTGATAAAATGAAAATGATCACAACTCAGGCTGTCTCTGTGTTGATTATGTGCCATATTGTATCACCATATGGTTTCCTCTGTGGTGTGAAACCTCAGGTCTGCTGTCACTTTCAATCATATCTCTATTTCACCTGGATTCTGAACAAAGACGGGGTGTTTTGGCTGCACAGTGTAATACAAAATCTGGTGATAGCCTTTCAAATACATTACTACTTACTGAAATGTTTAAGGTCTTCAATTTAATGATTATACTATACTTCATTTAATTGTTGTCATTTAATCTTGTATTAAATTTGTACCATTTTGGTCTTGATTTCTGATAATCCTTGCGTTTTTGTGCAATTTTGTCATATTTTTTTATTTTCTTGCAGGCTTTGTTGTTTTTCAGTTTATTTCTCATAAATGTTTGTGCTAATCATGTCATACCACTGCTTATATGCTAATTATTATTTTTTCGTTCTTATCTAAAACCCCTAGGCCATACCGTAGTTTTTGTTAAACACTGACATATAAGATTGTTTTTGATGCCTTTCCTTTCACCTCATTTGTGCATAATTTGTCATATAGATTTGAATGTGTGACAGCTACATGTTGTATATAAGACCGAGCCCCCTATGCTGCCTGTGTTTGTTGCTATAGCAGAGGATGTGGGTTAAACGTGTATGGCTGTTTGCATCGAAAGACAGGTGTGTGCTGGTGTCTGCCCAACGACCTCGCTGCAGGGAACGGGCTATCAGGCTGAGAGGGAGGCTATCATGTTAATTACTTTACACACAGCCTGCCAGCCAAGCGTGCACCAAACCGCTGAGTTCACAAACACACACTTTACACACCTGAACACACACACACCTAAACACACACACCCCGGAGACGCACCAAATGAGCCGTCTTTCTTTCATTTTGTCATTTTTCTGTCTTATGTTTGAAGGCCTTGGACATCAATTCCCCTCTGCTTTCAAGAAAGATCGTTTTATATTCTAATCAATTCCAACGCCGTCCTGTGAAATTAATTGACATTCATTCAATGATTTTAAATTCCTCCGAGGCTCTTCTTTTGTTTCGGCCTGTCAGCGAGCCGCGAGTGAGATCGGACTAAATGTTTTGTCATCTCGCACTCCAGGGTAAGCCCGCTCCAAAGCACCAGCCCGAGGTCAGCTTAACCTCTTCAAATCTCATCTCTGCTACTAGTGGGAGAAAAAACAATACGGATTCAGTGCCAGAAACTTTGGGGAAGGTTGGTTCTTCCGGGGCGGCCCTGGTACGTCTCCTATAGGAGGGATGTGAAAGGCAGGTTGGGCAGAATGAGAGGAATGCAATTGGCTGGGGCAGTGCGATGCCTTTAGTTAAATGATGCTGGCACACAGAGGGATTGCTTTGGGAAGTTGTCATCCATCATGATTTTAGAATGACTCAAAGCTGCTCTTGGCTTTTGGGGTTATGTTCAGGGACCCATGATTGATGTGGAGTAGGTGTGTGCGTTGGAGGGGACAGTGAAAAATACACTGCATTTATGTGTAAGTAAAGGAGTGTTAACAGATGTGCAGAAGTTTGCTCTGTACTTGAAAGAAAGATCAGATATAACAAAAAACTTCTAATGCACTCTAGTAAGGGAGTTGCTAAAAGTTTGAGACTAGGCCTATCACAATAAATACTATATGGACTTCCTGGTCAATACATGAAAGCTGAAACCATATTCTTTTGGTGTCAATAGTTATTGTGTGTACTTTTTCTTTGTACTACAGGGATTTTTTTGTTTATTTTTTGGCAATACGTTAAAATTTAAGCTGTAAAAGGTTGACTTAATAACTTCTATGACTCATTACATTCATTCTGCTGTTTATAACAATATTGTACATTTCGAATAATTCGTGTGGTTTAAATCTGCTCTTGGGTTTTTGTATCAGTGGTATAAATTAGTTTCAGTATTATGGTTTATCGTCTATATTTACATCAGCAATATATCGCACGTCATAATTTGTTATCGTGACATCTGGCAATGGTTAGCAAGTATGATTTTATTTACAATATTTAACAGACAACCCAATTTGTATTATATTTTTCCAGTTGAAATTACTGTTTGGAACTGCCATTTATTTGTTGATTTTACAAACACAACTTACAGGATTTGTTGTTTATTCATAAGTACAGCAAGCACTGAGGTCTCCCACTGTGCTACTTTCACTCGCTCCACAGATCAATTTTCAGAAAACTCGATTAAAACACAAATCATCAACATGACTGTGATAATCATTTGCCATTCCAAGTAGCTAAAAACATAGACCAACTGTATTTTAAGACCACACAATGCTAGAATTTTATTGAACATTATTTAAAATGGTCAAGATAGAAATTTATAATTGTATTAAATAGGAAGTGCACTCAATAGCGTAAAACAGACTAATAATAGTGCAACAGCTGAAAAAAGACTTCCAAGCTGTGATTGTCTTTTTTCTTAGCCTTTGTTCCTGACCTAACCTTTAATTCCCTAACCTGTGAATATTTTGCTGGAGCTTTGATGTCCATCTCCAAAGTTAAGGTTAGTTTTAGTCTTTAGTAAGTTATACCTGTCACAATAACAAATTTAAAGCATGATATATTGGTAGATATATTGGTAGAGAGAAATATTGCTATAAACAATAATATTGACTTTATGCTACTGTCACATAGCAAGATTGTCCCTGTAAGCCAATTTTAAAATGTACAGTTATTAGTAACTGTAAGTTAGTAAGTTGTTTTTTTTTTACTCTCTACAGCTCAACTCTTACATGTATATATAAAAATGGCAAAAGTCTCCCTACTAATGTAAAGAAATTGTACCCATGATAAAAATTGAGCCACAAAATATATTGTACCAGCTTTCATAGTGAACAATAAGCCGATATAGTGATTATCGTGACAGGTCTACAGTAGTAGGTGTACATCACAGGTTTTATTGCAATTTTGATACCTCCACACTATGGCAAAATAGGGCCACAAACACTGAATACTGAACTATTTTGATTGGTCTTAGATGTAACCTGGAACTGCAAGAAATTCAAATGCCTATTTGGGCTGTATTGTCAAAAGTATAGAAAAATAGATACCAATCATACTAAACCCAGTATCAAAACTAGATAATCATTTGGGCAAGTACTGACTCGGCAGAAATCACATTAACAGAACAAAATGACAAATTTGAGCTGGACAGTTTTTGTGTCATTTTGAGCTTTATCAGAACTAGTATAAGTACTTATGGTAAAGAATGTATTATTAGTTAGAATTACGTTCTCTTAAAGGAGCATGTTTTCTCTTGATTGTGGTTTTGTAATTGGTATTGAGTATTCAGCCAATTCCATACAAATTTTAGTATTGTGACAACACAATTTTCTTCTAATCTTATTTATAGCATTTTATATTACATCTAAGCTATTTATACTCAACAAATCCTATATACTCAACAAAAATGTATGTTTACTGTTAGAACTTATTATATAAATTGTTGTATACGCAGGTTTAACACATCAACATTGGTTAAGGTGATCCCGGTATTCCAAAGAGATCATGGTGAGGCCCTTTTCCAATCGATGTCCAATTAGAGGGATTGTACATGTGGAAAAGATGGGGAGCATGCACTGTGGTCATTCCAGGGAGCAGGAGGTTGGGGTGATATCTGGAGTTAAAAGTAGAGAAAGATCCAGGAGAAGCAGAGGCCAGAGACATGAAAGCAATGAAAAGGCGTAGCGTTTAAGACTGTTGTGTTGTATAAGTGGGTGGAGGAAGGTGGGCTGTTAGATGTTGGATGCTCAATCAAGCCTGGCTGAGGACAGTGTAATTAATCCATTGAAGATGTCTGATTGTAGATGACTTTGGGAATACCAGAGCGGAGCCTATAGGCCAGAGGGAGAGGAGAGAAGGGGGGCAGGGCAGGAGCAAAACAAGATGGATGCACGGATGTAGGACCAGGAAAGAAAGTGGAAGGGCAAATAGTGCAAACCGCTAGATTAATTGAAAACAGGGAGATACAGTAGCTTTTAAATGAGAAGGATGAGTCGCCGTGACAACGTGTGGCAACGGGAAAGGCGACAATTGATGGTGTGAGGGTTAGGTGGGACCATCACTTACAGTACTTTGGGGGATTAAGACCTCGACCGGATGTCACTTGTTGTATATAAAAACACAAACACGAAGCTCGGCTTGAAGTTTGTGCTGTGTCTTCGGTCCAGCAGCAGATAAATGACTGCTCACTTCAAATGCTAATGTGCTTTTAAGGCACACACAGGCCCTGCTTTTCTTGCTTTGTTTAATGGACTATTAATTTGTTTGAATGCTTTTGGTCTCAGTTGCTGTGGTACGGACTTGGCTTTGCTGGCCTCCTATGATTTACTTAGCCTCCATTATAATCAAAGTTAATCCAATAAAGCCGAATAATCATCTGAGTATTATACACAAGACTTATCATTATTAGTTGTTTATGTTCAATTGCTCTTGAGCTTTGTGGTTTTCTAGTCTGACAACAACTGCAATGGTGTCATGTAATTCAATATAGTTTGGTTTCAGCCATTTGGCATAGGCAGGACCATTCTGGAAATGTAGTATGCCATATTCTTTCATTAAATCGATGCTGAAAAAGTAAATCATTTCTATTTTGACTTAACACTCAAGGTGAACTGTATATTTGCTTTCTCTTGATACTGACCATGTTTGACATGCTGTTGTGATTTACATTTAGAGGCATGCTCACATACAGTATTGTTTTGTTTATCTTTAGCTTAAGAGAAGGGAGGGATGGAAAGTCTTATTCTGCTTCACAGCGCAGTGCAGTCGGTGAGTTCAAGTGTCAGGTAAAAAAAGCTGACAAAAGTTGAATTTCCCATGAGCTGCGACTGCTTTCTCGCCAGCGCAGAGTTAAGTGACAAACCCAAAGACTCGATTGTTCTATTTGAGACAAATGGCTGTGCTTTCTTATTTTTATTTATTCATGGTATATATTACACTACACTGGGTTATGTTGGAAATGGCTTCTGACTGAAGGTTTTCTGAATGACATTTAGACATCTGACTCTAAAGCAGTGGTTTTTAAAAAACATTTTTTTAAACTATTGTTACTCATTGAGGGTTATCATCTAGGATTTCATGGTGTTTGCTGATATGTCAGTCTATTAACAATTAGTGCCTAGTCTTATTCATTAATGAACCATTTCAGACGCAAGTGTATGTCCTTTTATCTTCAAAGTATTATTTATGTGTTTTTTCATTCATTCATAAAATATTATTGAATCAGAGACCTTGGGTGAACTAGTCAGAGCTCGTAGCATTAAAAGTGAATATATGTTTTGCTTTTTGGCTATGCTTTCATTCCTCCACTTGTATTCATTTACAGCAGAAACTACATTGAAAAATTAATTCAAAATATAACCTTTAATGCATTCAATGAATAATTGAAAGTGATACTCTGTAATGGACAGCTTTTTATGTATCTTCATGCCCGCAGTGGTCAAGGATGGTGTTTATTAAAATCTCCATGGCAACAGAGGGAGGGGCTGACTCTTTGCTCTTGACTGGCGTCCAATGACTGTGACCTGAATACATTTAGACCTGTGTGACTCAGCTACACTGGGCATTTCAAATTAAATCTCAGATTAGCGCCAACTCTTTGGTATTATTTAGCATTTTAATTGAATTTGCTAAAAGCAGAGTTTTGTGTATGAAAGCAGTTTTCAACACTATTCTAAATGACAATCTTAGGTCACATGGGGATGACCACTGCCAAGGCATTGCATCTCTGTTTCTAAGAATCCAGACATCAAATAAAATAATACTCAAATCATCATGTGATGATTGTTTATGTAGAATAATTGAAAAAGAAAATGGAAACTTTTCATTCTAGGTTGTTGTTGTTTGTTCATTGTGTGGTGCTTTATATACATTGTTAAGTGTCTGACACTGCCTGATAACCTGTCCCAGATTGTCTCTTTGGTTGCAGACAATTCTGTTGCAGTCTTTCCTAGGAATTTCAATCAGAAGTTCAGAACATTTTGTGAGCTTTTTTCCTAAATAAACGAACAAACGACAAGGAAAACAGGAGGAAATGAGGACTAAACAATAGGCCATAGACTATAAAGCAGGACTTGACTCAAATACCTATGCCATAATTTGGGAAAAACTGATCTAAAGAGATAGATTCATGTAAGGAAATGGAGAGAGGTGGATAAAAAAAAGTGTTATGTGGTATGGTAGACGACGCACACATGTTTATTACCCCCTAGGTGCTAAGCACCCTTAAACTTGGAGACTATAATTGCCCCTGGTCATTGTTAAAGACATAAATAGTTGTATTATAATACATATAATAATTATAATTGCTCTTGCTGAATAACTGTGGTGTTGGCTCTCAGAAGACATGGCTTTCATCTGGAGAGAGTGAAGGACTGTGAGAGGTCTCCGCGGTGAAGAGCGACCGCCTCAAGGCAAAAATTAGCCAAAGAAACATAAACAATCAGATGACAGCTGTAGATAGAGTGATACGGAAATGTGAGGGGATTTGGGGGTGAAGTATGTAGTGTGAAAGAGCTGAAACAGAGCAGACTGTAGAGGAGAAGGAGACAGGTGGAGAGATAGACAGTGACAGAGGAGCGATAGACAGTGAGCTGAGTGAGGATGCACACAGTGTCCCCCTCTCTGTGCCGCTGCCAGAGGCAAACAGACAGCCTCTGTGCTGCCGGAATGCTAATGCAACAAGCTGCTCCTCTCTTGTCTTCCCTCCCTCTTTACCTTTCCTCTGCCTCCTCTTTCCTCCAAGCACCAACTTTACACACTTTGATAATGGACAGCTTTCATGCTCAACTGAAACAGAGGAGTGGGGCTTTTACCAGGGTTTATGAGTCCAGGATCAGCTGTATTTGGACCGAGTCCGACCTTCACTCTTAATTGCGATGGCAACAGGGCCACTTCTGTCATTCAAATTTGAAGACTCCGAATAAATCCTTCATTCTTACTACTATTTCCTGTCAGTAACAGTAACTACATATTTTTATTCACAGAATTTTCATGATCTAAAGAAAAAAAAATCTGCAGATTAATTGATGAGCAAAATAATTGTTTGTTGCAGCCCTGCTTTCATTCTGCTTTGCTCACTGTTTTTGAATAAAATGTTCCATCAAGTAGTTTTCACGTAATGTTTTATTTTTTGGGGGGAAAAAGAATTCTGACAACAAAGAAGAACCACCAATGCAGACACTACTTCTGCATCTGAACATTTATGCCACTGGACAAGTCGACTGTGTTGTTTTTGATTAAGTAGGTCCATTCAACTATATGAAGAACTGGATGTATTTCAACTAATTGCGTTACCTCAGATCAGTTCTGATTTGACCTTTCCGACACTCTTGACCCTGGCCTTGAGTCTGACATCATGTTTGTCTGCAGCTCAGTTGTCATGGCGACATCAGGGGAGGTCAATGTGGGGCCACGGGTTTGACCTTTCCCTCTCTGTGTCACTGACGGCTGACCTTTGACCCCTTAAGCTTGAGTCTAGAGTTTGGGCTTTACAATATTAATGATTAAGCAGCATCCAGTTGTTACTATAGCTTCTATCTTTCCTAGACATTCATATCACATCACAGCGAGAAGACAGCGCAGCGGCTATTTTTCCCTTCTGTGGCAATGCTCATCAGTTCTCAACTTGAGGCAGGACGTAACCTTGAGTTGAGCCTGTCTCGCCCCTCCTGTTTTTCCTTCTGTCTGTCTGTCTGTCTTGTGAGAAATGGTGGCACAGTTGTGAAGTGTGATCCATTTAGATAGCGCTTCTCTCCCCACATGCGCTTCACCATACAACAAACACTGCATTGGCTTGTAAACACACAAACCCAGGTGCCCATGGAGAGAACCACATGTGTCTACTCTCACACACACATACACACACGCGTGCGCACACACACACACACACACACACACAAACACTCTATATGCACTTGCCTGGTTGACAAGTCATCTACGATAAGCGCGAGTGGCGGCTACCTACAGTTCGCCAGATATCCCAAGCATTATGATTATTGATCAGTTCCCTCCATCATGCAACTATTATTTACTTGTAAAACAGCTTGAATCGTCTGACAAAAGCTATTCGTTTTTCCTATTGTGGAGAATTAATTTTGTTTCTAGTTTTTTCCTCTTTCATTTCAACGGTTAATTTCCCTGCCACCATTTACTATCTTTACTCAGACATATTGCTTTGCTGCCGTCATCTCAGGAGAATCTTGCTAGCTTGTTGGATGTGGATGTATGGACGTGGAGGCTATATATTGAGGTTTGAGCCTTGTATACCCACTCTTTTACACCCGTCTCTCCCCGCTCCATCCCCAGGCCTCTCATGCTCCATTCCTCTATTTTCTTATCTACTTTCTTCTCCCACTTGCTCCTCTGTGTCATTGCCAAATCTGTGGCTGTCTGCCCCCCTCCCTCCTTCCGCTCTTTCTCTTTTACGCTGCCGCCTCTTCCCTCTCTATCAGTCTCTCTATTCGGCGACGGCTCCCACTCGTCCCCCTGTGGCACACCGTGTCGTGTCCCTAATTTATTTATAATTAGTGCTCTTTGTCTGGATGCGCGGGGAATGTTAAGGTACACGGCACCTCGCTCACTGCGTACAAATGGGCTCCTGTTTCTCTGCCCTGACTGCCCGCAGACATGGCCACTGGGATAGACAAACCTAAGATTCACCACCTCACATCTCTACCAAGTCTAAGGCCAGACGTCCTGTTAAAAATCTATGAACCCTTATGTAGTCAGCTGTATTTGGTGACTGTATTTAAATCCTACTTCTTTCCAGAAACAGGCTTGAGCACTTACACAGCAGCTCATATATTTATTATTATTATTCAAGTTGAAGGTGATGTGTGCCCTTGAACATTATATTTTTGAATTGACTACAATCACAACTGAACTGGGGTTGCCAGAGCCTTAAGCTGCATATAGAAGAGTCATTCTCAGTATTAGAACAGGGACAGGCTATGTCTCATTTAAAGTCTCAGAACCTCCAGAATTCACTCACTGGGGTGCTGGGGTTTAGGTAGTTACGATTCAGATCAGAGAGAGTCATTTTAGGTATAAACCAACTGGATTTCTGCTTCATCTTGAGAACCAAAACACCAATTTATAACAAACTACTTGGGTATCAGGCCAGTGTTTTTGTAATTAAGAGTTAATCAGCATTAGAATTGTTATCAGAAAGATCACTGTATAAAAATCATATTAGTCAGAGTTATTTTTGCTAACATAGTTTTTATACACTAAATTCATCAAGATGTCTTTAGAGGTCACCTTATTAAAATAAAGATGGAATATATGCTAGTACCACCAAAAACATAAGGTTTAAAACTTGGACCAGAGTTTAGTGACTTATTTTAGAATAAATCGGATAAAGTGATGTGATGACACCCATGATGGACAGTAAGTTCGCACCCCGACTGACACCTGCCGCTATGTTGATCCACATTGGCACCGCTCACCTGTGCGACATGAATCCCAAACACAATAACAAGGTGGGACAACATGTAATCTGAAAGTGTAATTTATTAAACATCCTGCTGAATTTTAATAGCCATCACTTGTAAAGTTGACTTGTTTTGGGGGAATCGGCGATGCTATTTTTTTAACACAACACATTAATGTCATCCTTGTCGTCACGCATGGCGTTGGTGAGCGGGAGTGACGGTTCTGACAGGCCGGGCGTGCCTGTGATCACCCCGCGAAGAGCTTTTGTCCTTGGGCTGAGAGGGCACCTGGCTCCTCTCCTCGTCCTTGTGATCCTTCTGTTCCCACTCTCTATCCCCTCTCTATCTGTCTCTTCCTCTCTCCCTCTTTCAGCTGCGATCCCTTCATCCCCCCATTGCTGGTGCGCGCTCCCTCTCCGCTGCCCAAGGCGATGCCGTCCTGCAGGCTTTGATCAGGAGGCCAGGGAGGAGAGAGGAAGTGGGTCAGAAAGTTGTGCTGGAGACTGCAAGAGAACAAGGCTGGAATATCGAGTAGGTGAGGCTGCGCGAGAGAAAAGACGTGGGGTAATCTAGTGAGAAAGCCACGCAGTGAGAATAAGCAGAGTGGAGAGGGGTGGAGGGGGGCAAGTGTGATCTGGAAAGGGGGGGTAAACGAGCAGGAAGAGATAAAAAGAAAATCAAGAGAGCAACAGGAGGAGATAGAGGAGGAGAAGGACGTGGGAAAGGAGAGGTGTCTTCATTTACTGAGCGGGGGGGTTGAGACAACACATTTGTCTTCAATGTGACGCTCAGCATTTTAACAGCAGCAGCTCTGAGGATAAGGCCTTGTTTTAACTAATCTACACTGTGCAGGACAGATACCGGAGCCACGTGCCCGCACGCGTGTGTGTATGTATATGTGTGTGTGTATGCACGCTTTGAACACATGTGGCTGTGGCTCTTTGTTTTTTATCATCATTAAGATTCATGCTTTATTAATATTCAGATCAAACCATTAATATTCGACTGGTGTTTCTGCTTGCCTTGTGTCGTCAGCTCACCTGGGACTGGGGAGGGCAGAGCCAAAGAGGTGGGCCGGGTGGTGTTGGGGGGTTAGGGGTAAATGAAGGAGGAGGGGGCAATGGTGCAGGCATGAGTTAGCAGCGGGACGGTGTGCCAGAGGTCCTTTGAGGGGTCCTGTGTGTTGTGATGGACAATCTCTCGGCGCTGGCACAGAGGAGGGGCTGCGTGCTGAAAGACCGCTGGGACCGTGAGGTGAGAGGGGTGAGGGATTTTAGGAAGCACAGGGGCTATGGTTCTGGAGTAATTGGACCAAAGGGAGGAGTGCCGTAAACACAGACACATAAATATACATTTAAATGCATTCAAATGTGCTCAAACATAAACAAACCCATTTATATATTACAAATATTAACATATTAATAGAGATCAGGTGTGGAATGAAAGAGGGGAGTGCTGTTAGAGTATATGCCCTCTTTGCCCACATACATTAATATTGGTACTCATTTGGGTGATAACATCAATGGGTAATATGTATTTAATATAAACATGAACACATAATTACAGCTCACTGGTAATTCAAATTGAAAGTGATATGCATGCACAATTTATTCTTTTCCTTTTTGGCATTTTTTTTTTTATTCAAAGTTGCTTAAAATATAAACATGTTTCTTTAGAACAAAGGGCCTCTGTGGTAAATGGAAGATTCGATTCATGATGAACATTTTATTGTTTCATTGAATATCAATTCTTTCTCATTATTTGCCCTTCTAAAACTCTTAGATGCCCTTAGGATAACTGACAGAAATGCGGGTGAAGTGTATTACCCAATGATTGCCATTACTGGGGATTAAACCAACAAAACTTGGTTAATGGGCTGGATAATTTTTTAATTCAACACGTATCTAGGCACTATAGATTTATCATTTTAAGGTTTTGCTCTCCAGGTACTTCAAAAAACAGTAAAAAGACAAAGTAAAACTGCCAAATTGTCTGTTTTTGCAGAAATTACAGTTATTGACTTTCTTTGTATTAGAAGTGATCAAAAAGTTGTGTTTTCTCTTTTCTCCATTAATTGCCTTATTGTCTCAGACCTGGATTAAAACTGTCCACATGCACGTCAGCTGACACACAGCCTCAGCTCTGCAGTCAGCACCGTCCACTCCGGCATGCACAAAAGCGGACAGCAAATTAAAGTGGTAATTACTTTTAAGCCCAGAAAGGTGAAGGATTGTATGGCAGGGAGCAATGGGTCACTGTTGAATAGAGAATAGCGGCACAGGCAGACAGTGGAAAGACCGATATGCATCTCAATGAAATATGGAGCAGCGTACTCAACAAAAGACCAAATGACTCCTTAATGGCCACATGCCCTCAAAGAGTTATTGTCTGAAAGATTTAGAATATTATCTACTCTATGGCAGTTATCTTTAAACAGCCTTTTACACTTATCATCCATGTGAGCCGCTGTAGGGCGTCGGAGGATAAAACGTTTCACTGCTGTGTTCAATGGTATAGGCTAAATGCCACTGTATAGTTTTCAAGGCTAGAAAGTAACTGAGTACTTTTGTTTTGAAATATGTAATAAGTTATTGACCTTGTTAAATGTGTCCCCTAATATTTCAGTCCGCTTTTGTGCATGCCAGATATTAGATTTTTATTGGTTGACTAATTATTTTATTAGGATCATAAGGCTTTATATGAACCATAGTAGAGGCTTTGAGTTAGCTAACTTGGGTTTTGGGAGGGGCTAAACAGTTTAGTCTGGTTTTTACTGGCTTTACTCTGCTGTGTACTTGAACTTCTCTCTATGCATTGTAGTTTGTGTTGTGTAGTTTTTTATAATTTTGAGAGCTTTTGCCAACACTATGCTACACCCCCTTTTTGTTGATTAATTGAGGCACAGGGCATGTCTCTAGTCGACCAAGAATTTCATTTGTAACCCTAGACGGCGGCTGGGCCACCTTTCTCACCAGTCCTTACTGATGTCTTGTGGATGTACACTGGTGTCTGTCTTTGAGTACACTGAGTTCTCTGAGAGGAAAAGGTTGTGTGATAAAATCTACTAGTGTTAAAGTCCAAATTAGTAGAACAAATAGAATCAAATTTAAAAAACAAGGATTTGTAATTTTACCTTCAGTAGGTGTAGTCCCTCATTTATCCATGAGTGGTCCATTTTCAAATATTGAAAATGACTTCCAATGGCAGGGGAAACATCTAATTCAAAAACAGTCCAGATGACTACTTTTGAAACTTTTTCTACCATTACCTTTAGCGCTGTTTTTACTTTTACTTCTACTTCTTTACTTCTACTTTACAGATTTTACTCTTGGTTAAACTGGGCAAGCCACTTTGAATACGTCATGCTGTAAAGAGCCCTAAATATACATTTTGGATTAAGTTCTGAACTCCTGATTTTTGCCTTTTCTTCTGTTATTTACTTCCAGCTTTAACATAAAGGTGTGAAAGTACTATTAACTAAACCAGAGCTCTGTTGAAACATATCACAGACTAATTACTGTATTTATGTGCAATTATGCCTGAGCCTGACTTAGAGCTGTAGAAACACTCTCACTCTCCTTTTGTCTGTGCATTCTGCCTGAGCACTCTTTACATTCACCCTCTGCATGTTAATAAAACGTTTCAATATGTATATTACGTTTGATGCACAAGGCGTTATTTCAGGAAACATTTCATCAGAATAACTTCATTCCTATTCACTGCACAGACAGGAGAGTTTTAGCTGTAAAGAGCCTGCCTCTATCTTCACTACCTGAGGAAGAGAAACAATGTGCCTGCTGCTTGTAGACGTCTTGTCAATATGTTCAACCTCAAACATAACACTGTGTATCTGTCATTTAATATTACTGACCTCTTCAAATGTGGACTGTGTTTGCAGGAAACAGCTGATAAAGGTTACAGTGTGCTATTCCTAGCCTGTTGCTTTGGTCTCTACATATCTTTTTACCAGGGATAATGAACATAAATATGCAGTTAGCACACAGCAGATACCTTTTACTGTGGAAAAATGATGTGTATGAGTGTGACTGCTTCTGTCAGGAGGAACTAGGGTAGACTATTTCACATGTTCAAGATTGCTCAGTCTTGAAGTCAAACCCAGGACGTGTAGGTCTTTATTGTTAATTTTATTTCATTGCATTATTTGTTCTGTTGCAAAATAAGAGTGCGGATTCAAATTATTTTGGAAATATGTGAGAATATTGCAGAACATAAATAACATCTCAAAAACAATATACTCACAGCTAGTTTTGATGCTAAAAAAAGACTCAACCTTTTCATAGACAGTAGAGAGTTGTTTCCAACACAAAATAACAGTACTTTCATTGATTTTATTGTGTGTTTTTACTAGTTCTGATATAGATAAAGACCTTTCTAAAACTATTAAACTGTACAACAATAACAATAGAAATAGACTGTTACAGCCATACTTTGGAACATTCGCAATGGAGACAAATATGTTTTATACCATATACCATACCATGTGGAAGGTTATCGCCAAAGGAACAACATTTCCACAAAAACAGGAGGAGGCCCAGGTCAGGTTTGCGGAAATGCAAGCCCACCTAGAGTAAGGATGCATATATATATTTTTTGTATGTTTTATTCAGTGCAATAAACACAAAAAAGTAACTTACTATGGCTTTAAAGACAAATTAACATTTTTTTACAATCTGAGCCTTCTTTCGGCAATAAAACAAGTAGTTTTACTCACCCATAGCATTTTTCTGTCAATTGGAGCAGTATCGCAGAACTTATGTTGAGCCGTTCTGTTCTAGTAATGATCCCGTATCCGTTAACATGGTGCTGTATCATATGCTCGGGGCATTACTTTGCGGTGTCCAAATAACACAAACTTTAGCACTTTTCAAATCATAGAAGCCCGATGTCTTAATGTAAGATATCGTTTGAAGCAAAAGTGGCCTGTAATCCGAGATTTAGCCATAGTTTCGAGTAGATGAGGACGCCAGTGCGCATGCGCGGACTGTGCTCTGAGCTCCCGGGACCCAAACATGGAACGCAAAGCTGAAAACTATGGATAAATCTCGGATTACAGGCCACTTTTGCTTCAAACGAAATCTTACATTAAAGGGATATGCCACCCCCAGGTCAAATTTGAGCATCTCCCCACAGTCCAGAGACTAAAATAAGTGGTGGAAAGCGTTTTCCTGCTCACCCAGCCATTGTCCGAGTCTGTCGCCACTGACCGCCGCGGTATCTGGTGCTCCTCCGCCTTAGACTGGAGTCTAACGTAGCCAGAGAAAGATTTCGGCCAAAAGGAATTAATTTGCTCGATGCGTTTCCCAATTACTTTGTGTGTAGTGCGCATTCATATCGAGTGCAAATAAATGTGCAAATCAACACGGAGAGCTTGCCTTGGTCATTTTGGGTGGGAACTATTTTCCGGTGCGTAAGAATACAGCCGTATCACGCACCACGTTGTGCAACAGGGGAACTCCCTTCCCGGTGCGTAACTGGGATTCCCCTGGTAGCGTGCTGCGTGATACGGCTGTATTCTTACGCACTGGAAAATAGTTCCCACCCAAAATGACCAAGTCAAGCTCTCCGTGTTGATTTGTACATTTATTTGCACTCGATATGAATGCGCACTACACACAAAGTAATTGGGAAACGCATCGAGCAAATTAATTCCTTTTGGCCGAAATCTTTCTCTGGCTACGTTAGACTCCAGTCTAAGGCGGAGGAGCACTAGATACCGCGGCGGTCAGTGGCGACAGACTCGGACAATGGCTGGGTGAGCAGGAAAACGCTTTCCACCACTTATTTTAGTCTCTGGACTGTGGGGAGATGCCCAAATTTGACCTGGGGGTGGCATATCCCTTTAAGACATCGGGCTTCTATGATTTGAAAAGTGCTAAAGTTTGTGTTATTTGGAGACCGCAAAGTAATGCCCCGAATACAAATGCTAACGGATACGCTACAACATAACTTTCTTCAAACAGCTCCAAATGACACGAACGTGATATGGGTGAGTCAAACGACTTGTTTTATTACCGAAAGAAGGCTCGGATTGTAAAATAACGTTACTTTTCCTTTAAGGAAAGATGCTCTTTTAGAGCTCTTTTAATTACTGATACATGCTGATATGGAACTATATCAAAACATGTATCAATACTCAAATAATAACTGTCATTATTATTTTACCATTATTTTCATTTATACAAATCTCCCCATAGCAAATGCATGGATGTTGATCTCAAAGTAGCATGGAGATAAGTGGACACATGAATGAATAATATTTATTCTTATACATTATTATTTCCTTTTAGCTTGAGTTTTCCAAATATTGTGTGTGGAGAAAAAAGTCTCTTTTGCATCCCTCCATTGGCCTGTCTGTTCTGTTGTCATGTGTAGACAGGTGGAGAAACAAGGTCAGATGTGGGTGTGACCACTGGCTCACCCGTCACACACCGCTCCACAGCATGTACCACAGGGCCCTTCCACAAACACTGACTAAGGATTTTGCCTCCTTTCTATTAGCTTTCCCATTGATACTTGCTGGATTACCTTGATTTCTGAAGGGAACACCTGTAGTAGTGCTCCGGCAGGCTAGCCCGCGGTGCTAAAGTATAAGCCTATGAGCTCCTCTCTTTCACACACACACAGAAACACACATACTCCTCAAGGACGCCTGGGGAAGACTTGGAGGACAAAATCACACAGTGCCTCTCCCAGTGTCTCAGGCGCGCTCTACTTCTGATGCAGACAGAAAGCATTCTCATATGCCTCAGCCTCCTCCGCACTCTTAAGCTTAAAAATATACAGGAAGGCCCCTTCACTGTCCCCCAGAAAAACAGGCATTTTCGTTGTGTTGTCTCCCCTGCTCTCAGCTGTTTCAAGCTGTTGAGTGTGTGTCTGTCTCTGAAGGGGGCTCTCCGGGACACTTTGACAACCTTATTCACTTGGCTCTCCCCCTTTCGGCCGCGCCAGAGCCCACACTGCCAACAATGGTCCGGGAGGGTGGGAGCGGCGCAGAAAACACTGAATGCATCTTCATTTGCCTGAACTTTTCACACGTCCCTCTCCTTTTGTTGTGACCCGGGCCGTTCCCTGGTCTCCCCTGCGAGCCACTCGGACAGTTTCCTCTGGCAACACGCAGCCAATGGCCTCCCTCCTCAGCCGCACTTCTCTCCTTCCCACAATGTTAAGCCCATTTTTAGCTTGACATAATCTGAAATGGTCCTTAAGTGAATTTATGTCTACCTCAGTGCATTAACTTGTGTTATTTCCTCCTTTATGTTGCCTTTCTGTGGCGGGCGTTCTAAGAGGCAGTGCGAGCGAGGGAGAGATTTGAAACTCAGACCACGGAGTAGACAGCCTATCAGTATTCAGTAGCAAAAGTGAGTGATGGAGGAGAGAAAAGGGAGGAGGGCTGATGTATCAATATTCTGAGTAGTGTTTGAGGGCAAGGGGAACGAACACAGGAGGGGGGACTTGAGTGAGTCTGAGTGTGATTATTTGTTCACATACACATGTGGATGTGTGTGCGCAGATATGCTATGGAACATATATATGGCAGCTATACAGCCAGGCTGCAGAGAATCGCAATGTATGTCTATCACTGATTACAAGGAGCCAAGGCTCAGATGCCAAGGACTCACCATGCATCTGATGATCAAATTAAACTCAAAGTTTTTTATTTTTTTTAATTTTTTTTCATTTGACATAAGGCAACAATTACCAGTAGCGATCTAGAAAGCTATTGTTTGAATGAACCGTACTTTATAATTCAAGCACTTGTTGCACTGAAGGCTCTTAGGCGTCAAGCAGAAACATTCAACTCTGTCTATTACTGTTTATGCTGCATACACTTAGGGCAATGTCACATACAGACATGTGTAGTGTGTGTATATATATATATATATATATATATATATATATATATATATATATACATATATTACACTACACATATATATATATATACTACACATATATATATATATATATATATATATATATATATATATATATATATATATACTACACATATATATACTACACATATATATATATATATATTTATTTTTTTTGATTGAATGCAGTATATTTTGGTGACGTTTGTAAGTTAACTGTTCAAATAAACAATAACAAACCTGATTTAACAAGTTTTACAGGTTGAAATTAATAGTGACATCAATTTAATTCCACAAATAGAGTGCTGGGTTGTTTGCGTGATTCCCAGTCCAGTCCCAGGTTCAAGGTGTTTGATATCTAAATTGATCCATAGACTACACCTTGGCTGTTTGTATTGTTGTATTTCAGTGTGCTTGTTGTAGGGGTCCTCTTAAGCACCTGTAGGTTTTCCATTGTCAGTAGTTGCTACTATTCTAACATATCAAACAAAGATAAAACTCACTTTCAGAGGATTTGACTAGGGATATTTGGTGATAATGTTTATGTATCCTAACAAATGTGTAGTATATTTTTTGTAAATGTAATTTGAAGGAAATTGCACTGACTTTCTCCTGCTCTGTGCCTCAGGTTGTTCTAGGATAAACCATCCCGACGCAGCATCCTCCGAAAACAAACGTGTGTTGTGAATCTGTGACAGGAGTTTACTACACATGTGAGTGTGATGGAATCTCCCACTTGTTCCAGTCATCCGCTCTCCCTCCTCCTTTGGCTCTAGCTGCTAATCAGCATTTGAAAGGCAGCTTTGACAGTGAGAAAGAAAAACTGGAGAGGGAAGGAAGAAGGGGAGGTTGGGGTGGGAGGGGAAGGTGGTGGTGGTGGTGGTGGTGGGGAAGGGGGGGTAGTTATTGAGGGGGGTAAACGAAAAAGCATGAGACACAGCAGCAGCGGCGTTAGGGAGGGACGTAAGAGGCACAGGGAGACTGAGGCGAGGGGGCTGTACAAGCATGCCTTTTATATTTACTAGTGACTGAGAGGGAGCAGCTGAAGGCACAGACAACCGGTGCGCGCGGTGGCTTTCCCAAGAGGAAATGAAAAGAGCGCTGCAAGGAGAGTAGTGAATGAGCGGGAAGAGAGAGAGGAGAGAGACGAGGAGAGCTGGGGCGTGCGATGCCGGCTGGAGCAAGCAAGAGAGGAGAGGAGGAGAGAGAGAGGATTCACACACTGCCGGGGTCCTAATCCGAGTCCATCTCCGAAGAGCAGTGTTGGAAAAGTGAGTGTGAGAAAAAAACACACACACACACACCAATAACAACACATTCGCTCGCCACCGGAGTCTGCGGCCATGTGCTGCCCCCCGCGCTGGACATTGTGAAAGTGGAAAGGGCGGTCCACTCCACGCTGCCTCCCCTGTCCGACCGTCCACTGTTTGTTTGCTGTTTTTAGGATCAGAGACGGCGCTCAAGTGGGGTTTCTGCTGGAAGAGTTGGGATTGGAGAAGGACTGGACGGGACAGAGACCAGAGAAAGAAACTGGAAAGTGGATAAGAGCAAAGCAATGTCAGACAGGTGAGTGGAGATAGTGAAATTTGTTAAATGTTTGTGTTGCGCTCACTTCATACAGATCTGACACACTACTCTGTCCCATTAGATTTGGGTTATTTTTAGCACTATGGCATTGATGCATGTGTGTTTTCCTATGCAAAAGTTAGTCTGTTTACTTTGATATGTATGTTTATTTATCATGACTGAACACCGCTCCTGAGATGCATTTCAATTCCACATTTAGTTAATTTTGTAATGTTTGTAATTATTTAAATTCAGTTCAAACTGCTCAAGTTCTAGTTTAAGAGCTATATCTTGTTTTTTTTAAATAGAATATGCAAAAATCAGAAAAATTTGCCTATAGTGCAATCACATTAGTTATAGTGCACATTCTAATTATTTGATTTAAGATAATTTCACATAATTTCTCTGATTAAAGCACCCTTTCATCCCCACATGACAGTTTTGCACCTTCATCTGCCGCCCGCCTCTGAATTTTTCTGATTAACATTTTCTCAGCGAAAAGTTCCAATCTTTGCTTTTTCAGATAAGCCAAATAATTAAGTGCCTTTATGCTTGCGCGCTGCTTGACTTTAATAATAATGGCTCCTCTCTACTCTGGGATAAATGAGATGTGGTGTGTGCGTTCCTCCACCTGCACTCGCACAATTGGTCACAGTTTAGTGCCTCAGTAGTGTTTGTGCCTACGGGCGCGTTTCAGCAGGTGGTCCCAATCGGCAAAACGACTGTGACGAGCGAGCAGTGTTGAGCACCGTGCGAAAAGTAAATAACAACATCAAACCAGCGCATTTCAGGCTCCCGATCAGAAATTTCAGTGTCTGGAGCTCTGGCAGTTTCAGTCAAAGTGAGAGCCTCGTCAAAGTCATTCTGTGATAAATGCTCAGTTTAGTGGAATGTTAGATCTGTTGAAGCTTTGTGGTCAGAAATTCTACTATTATTTGTGTTGTACAGCGAGGATTAGGGTGCTTTCCTTTGCTGATTTTTCACTGAAATAGAAGTGAATTTTTCAGTTTTATAGTGACATCCAGGATTCCCTTTATACGGGTTTTAAATGACTGTAAATACAATGAAAGTTTTACAGATTTCCTTAGAAATTACTAAAATTGTTGTCGTAATATTTATTCTCATGTTATATTTTATCTTCATTATTGACTTGTACACTCTGCTATTTTTATTTCAAATGAATACCTCAGTTTCTAAATCCACATGTAAAGTTTTTACATGTTTTAAATGTTGTCTATTTTTGAACCCTATGTTACTTTAATTACTCTGATACTGGTATACCTCCAGTAGTTTTAAATCACTAAAACCTTCTGTACCCTTTGGATGGTCCTCTCTTTTACTAAGAACTTGTGTCATGGAATTTCATGTTCAAGTCTAACAGCTTCCTCAACTTGCTCCTTAACCATAATTTTCACTATTCGCAATATACATTCAGCTAATTGTGACAGGAAATAATTTAAGATATTGTAAAATTCTCAACGGTAACTTTCTTCGTATTATCCCACACCAAATGCTAAACTACACTTCACTACACAAAGCGCAGTAACCAAATGAAGAGCGTTTAGCAGACTGGAGCAGACAAGAGCTTTAGTGAGTCACTGACAGGTCCGCAGGTAGACACGTCCCTTTTGTGCTGCCTCTGCCTCAGTGTTGACAGACAGTTGCTGGTCGTGCTCACGTCTGAGTGTCTATGCATATGTGTGTGTGTGTATGGGTGTGCGTCTCTGTGCATGTGTGTGCGTCTCTGTGCTGTGCTGACAGACAGCCACAGAAGGTGTCAGTGCAGTGTCAGGGAGATGTGTTTAGTGTCACACTCGGCTGACCTGATCTCCACTCGGACTGTCCACTCCTGCCCCGCGTGGCTCCTTACATAACCCCCGCTGTCATTCATACTCTGGCCTGAAGGGATCCACTCGCCCGCGCACATCCACACACACGGAGATGGACACACTCACTAATGTGCACGTCATGTATGGGCATCTCCCAGTCTCTTTAAACTTTTCATTTTGAACTGTCTCTGTTTTACCATTCATGCCATCTCATCAAGCGCATGTGTCTAATTGTAGCGGCGTTTCTGAAAGTATAGGAAAATCACTAATAGCTGGGAGCGTTGAGTGGGAATTGTAGTATTTGTGCAGCTCCCCCTCTGCACTACTGACACCTACACAACTTGTACAAGTCTTTATCAACAGTTTGACACTGGTCTGAACTCTGACTTCTGCCCCATGCTAATTGATGTGTCTCCATTAGCATGTGGACATCTCTACTGCAGTTTGGATTGTGCTTTCATCTCGGCTCATGTTGGTTGCAGCGTTTGTATGGGAGGCAGTGTCTGACCCTGTGTGCTGCGCTCTGGCCTGTGGTTATTTGGAGGTCAGTGCTGATGTGGTCCCAGCCTGCGGGAGTGGATTTACCATCTTCAGTCTTATAGGAGAGTGCATCTGCTTTGCTTGTACAGCCACATTTAGAAGTTTTGCTCTGTTTCTTGTGACCATTTGGAGTTCACAAGCAACTTTTTGGAATATTGTATGCCTAAAATCTAAACTTAGCCTTACAATATTTGAAATAAATATTTTCCTTTTCAATATCTGGCTGACAAGTTGTAATGTAATTTCCAATGTCTTAAAACCCTGTCTCGTTTGAGTGCAGTTTCTCATTTTTCAATAGAAATATTTTAACTATTTACTAAATTGTCGTATGTGCATTTGGAAAAGAATGATTGTTTCGGTGAATTTACTTTGTTTGTAATTGCTTGCTTCTCTGCCCAGTAATTACTGTGCTTTTGTCCTCACCTCAATGCGCATTGTTGCCGTTTATTAATCGGCGCTGCCATTCAGAAAGCAGCACTTCAAATCAGGATAAGTGTAGTTAATGAAGTTGATTTCACATCCTGTAGAGAATAAATTTTTAATAGTCCATAGGTTCATGTTTTATACAGTGTAGGTGAAGTTTCTTTTGTGCGGACAGAGGCCAAGGTGGACTGTAATTATGACAGACATGGATTGCATTCTTTGCAGATCCATGCCTGTGAGGAGTGGACATCAAAGCGCACTTCACCAAAGGCCCTTGTAATAAAGGAGGAGGGGGAAGCAGGTATTGATTACCAAGGAAGAACATTAGCAAATCTCTTTCTCTCCTTTTTTATGTGTATCTTTGCTGTATTCTGCCCCTCACCGTCCGGTTCAGTCATATCTCTTATATTCCCTCCATCCCCCATTCACTGGCCATCTCCCACTAATCATTTATTTATCACTGATCTCTTTATTTCTCCAGTTTAGGGAAGGTCCACACGGCGAAGGTGCCCACTCCCACAGGCTGTTTTGCAGGTCATTTCTTTAGCTCTTCCGCTTCATCAACATGGTGGTACCTGTGGGCGGGCGGGGTCATGCCGGTCCAATCTGACGCCGTATTGATTCCATTAGATAATTAATGACCCACGTGGGGGCCAGGGAGGAGCGTGGAGAGGGCTGTGCGTGGAGGCACAGAGTGTGTGTGCAGTGCTGGTGGAGGGGGGTTACCAAGGCCCTTGAGACTTGGAGAGAACCTTGGGTAGGGAATGATCCAGAGTCGCCAAGGTCAACCGCAGCCGGCGCTCCTATACGGAAGCAGAATGCCGAGTGCGCCGGAATATAGAATGCTAGGGCGAGAGAGATCTTCATGTCCAGCAGCTGTCGATTGATCAGCGGCTGAAAAATTGTACATTAAAAAGTCTTTTGACTTCCAAATCCTGAGGTCTGACCAGGGCCGTAATGCATGATAAGTAGTTTTCAGCCCTCCAACCAGAATACCAAACTTCATCTCCCCGGACGCTCCAGACACTCATTTACAACTACTCAACAACATGAAAGGCCAGATAGAAAACTAGCCACATTAGATATTCTGTCCGTGCTATTTCAAACCATGTTTTCTACATCTTCTCTGATATTGAACGCTGCCTGTTTGATAAAATATTATTCTCAGGAATAACTTAGATCTGCGTTGTATCTGCGCTCTCCTGCTTTTTTCAGGTCAGAGATAATTAAAGATGACTGGTCTGTGTGGAGATGTCCGAAAATTTAGAGAAATTTATGAGAGTAAATAGCTGACATGAGGCTACATAAGCTCTTTGATAACCAAGGCCAACTTATGTGTTTGCTAAGTGTTCTGAAGTGTTTCTTAGATCCCACTTTAATCAAAAAGTTGTGTTTTTTTTTGTTTTTTTGTTTTTTTTTAAGTTGGCTGGACTTTGACCTAGCATGGAGGCAGCATAGATATGGTGTCATGTCCTATGAGTGCACCTCTGTGTGCACATTGACAGTCAGGGCCAGCCTCTGTATTGGGCCCCAGGGGTTGTGGAGATGAGGCATAAAACAAGCATGTTTCTACCTAGGGGAGCTGGTGGGACAGCACCCAGCCTATTGTCTATCTGCGTGCCGTTTGACTTAAATGTGTTCATTTGCCTGATGCCACCGACTCCCTACGGGGAGGGGCGGGTTCGCCAAGAGGAGGGGCGCACTAACGAACCTCTGACAGCTGGAGGCCCTAATTAAACGTCCCTGCAGAAAATAAACAGAGCACGAGCCAAGCGAGCAGCCAGAGAGAGAGAGGGCATGCACGGCATGAGCGTGCGCTGCAATGCCCTTCTCTCTGCTACTGCTGAGCCCCAGCCAAGAGAGCATGGCCCTATAGGCTAAGGGTCCCACTTATCTACATACAGCACAGTCATAAATATGCAATACTGCAGCAACACATTGTGAACACCTGCGACCATGCTGCAAACAGGTTGATCATTTGTGTTCATCCCAAATCACACCTTCTTTTGATTGGGCCATTCCTTCTCCTCTGACACTTTTGACATGCCTCTGTGCCGGTCTCCAGTCAGAGCATTAGCAGTCTATTTGGGTGAGTGCATTAATGGAGCGGCCAACCTGTGACAAGGTTATGAAGCTGATTGAATAATTACTGTGGAGGCCCCTGTCCATTACGCCCCTGTGTGTGCCCTGATAGAAGGAGGCGCCACCCGAGATGAAGAGATATCTTAGACACAAAGATGGGAGGACAGATTAGATAAGCTCAGATAGGGTCAATTAAGAGATAAACATACAGCTGTGGGTGGGAAAGGCTCCGGGACAGGGAGAATTTGACAGGAGATGATTCCCCTCACCCTCTGTGATCCCCCTGTACTACTCTATGGGCCCTCATTTAAAATGGAGTGCAGTTATCCTGGTGAGCTGGAAAAGGTGACAAAGGTGAAGTTGTTAGACAGAGGTGCAGCGCCCTTTGCTCTGCCCCGTCTCCTCTTTAGTACGTGTCCAGAACAGACGGTCAGGGCTGCATGCTGAAGCTGGTTGAGAAATATTGTTCCCTTTTACTTTATGCTAGACACAAACTATCAAGAAGTTTGGCTGAGCAGAGTAAATCACATGAGTTATGTCTTCTTGCCATGAACAGATTGGCAATCCGTGCAGGAAAATATGATATGATTTGGTCACAGACTATTTGCTCTCTGGCAAACAGCACATTTTGTCAAGCTCCAACAGTTGGCAATTCATTCACTCATGTACTTTGACAGGTGTACGCGTTGAGATGCCATCAACCTGGGCATTATTTTGGACAGGGCGCATTCTTCAGCCTATTGAGGCATTATGTTGGAGTGAAAGCGCAATCCAGTACACACTGGATTAGTGGAACGGAAATTTTATCTGATCTGACTGCTCAGCTACTTTTTTGAGACTTTATTTACCTATAACAGTTGATTTCAAGTAGGGGTGGGCGATATTAACAAACAATTGTATAAACCTTTTTGTGAGTATCCTGATAACATTATTCAGACAATACTATGTCAGTCCAACAGAAACAAGTTAAAACATGCCTTTAAATGTATTAGATGAGGTTTAAGTATCATACAAATGTGAAATGACTGCTTATTTGGACGTTTACAGATTTTTTCCATTTTCATTTTTAATCTGCTCTTTTTGCAGCTTTTTTAATTATAAACAATATTTCATTTATTCAGACTGTCAAAACAACATTCACGATATTATCTGCAAATCTGCCCACCTCTACTTTCAAGTTCTTTGTTGCCCATTTACATTACACTGCAGACTACACATTTTTCACTCATTGCATGACCCTTAAATTTGTCAGTTCAGGTCAGTCTTTATCCCTGAACCCAGACCATGTTCCAGAGGAATATTTGCTTTAATCCTCAAATACATAAATCCAAAGGTACATGGATGACCCCCATCTCCCCTTTGAACGGCTTTTCCCCTTTCCGCTGCAGCCTTCATTGACTTCTCTGCCTTTGAAACCGATCCAACAAGTTTTCTTGCATACATTACATGTTGTTTTAGACCGATTTGTGAAATGATATGTGCCAGACCTGCTGAGCTCCTCCTGACCCCTCTTAGCCAGGGTCAGTGTCCACATACAGTATAATCCATTTCCCCTGCCCTGCCAAAACTCCACTGACTTCATTGTGCTGACCCAGCTGAGGCCAAAGATAGAGAGAGTTAAAGAGTGAGAGGCAGAGGGCATCCCGGGCCCAAGGGCACGGCACTGGGGTGCTCGGGGCCACGCTAGCCCTTTAAATGTCAGAGCAGAGTGGAGGCAGTGATCGGAGAGTATTGGCAAGATGTGGTACATAAGTGTGTAATAAGAGGCTCTGGTTATAGATGAGGAGTGGTTTTCTATGATTTGGAGTTATGATTTATATGTATCAAGACGCAATTGCATATTACTTTACTTTTTCTCATGAGTCTGTTCACTTAAGTCAATTACAGCCATAACTTATATCACAAATAACACAACAAGCTTCTTCCTTGTTTGTTCAGTTGTTGTATTTATGTATTTATTGGCAGTGAAAGTAAAGAATCTTACTTTTTCGAACCTATACACACCAGCATGCATTGGAAAGAAAGTTAAATGTATTGCTCTGGGAAACAGATTTTTGTTGTTAGGCTAGACATAATGTAAATGTTGATATCAGAGTGGAAAATGTATTGTTTCCGATAAAGTAATTGTTCATTGTGTATAGTCATTTTAAATATAGCAACAATATAAATTATGTTTGTTGTAAAACTTTTAGCTATCACTAAATACTATATAATATATTATAACTCAGTGCTTTCTTCTCTTTTCCAGGTTTGATTTCGTTGCATTCCGAGCCAATCAGAGCCTTCGTTAGCACGGGCGTTGGCGAGTTATTGGGAGAAGGATGGCGACCATGCCATTTGTTAGTGAAGGGAAGTGCGTGAGCGTGGAGTGGGATTTCCTACAAGGACTTCTGGCCAAGCCTCCCACCCTGCCATGGTGAGGCTGCACATCCTGACACTGTCTAAGCTGGCGTGCATGCCCATGAATTAATGCACACAAGGTGAAATCCATGCGCTGTACAGGCAGACAAGCCATGGAACAACTCATTCAGTAATACACAATTCACCCGCGCCAGGATTGCTCTCCTCGGTGCAACATATAACCCGCTTTGTTGCCCTGCTGCCAATCCTGTCAGAGCAGCCAATCCTCGCCCCTTAGCGGGAGATTAAGTAAATTTGGCTGGAATTATTAATGGGCAGTCATTTACAGGCGGATATAAAAACTAAGCAGAATCAATGTGTGTATATTGATTGCTCTGGGTGGCTGAGGTCGAGGCGGTATAATAATGAGATGTTACATGGTCTGGCAGCAACACGACACACGGAGGAGGAGCACACACTGAAGACAGAATACATGCAATGAGCTCTGATTAAGTTATGAACATATGTGTTATAGTGGCTTACATTGACGCTCGCTCAGCTGGTGGCCTTTTTATGACAAGAATCAACAACACAGACACCAGGGACAATTGCCCAGTCTTCTGCCTCTGCAGCCTCTCACCCGGTCACACACATACACACATATATACACACACACAAGCACATGCACACACACATGCATACACTTTATTCTTGCGCGGCACCGGCACAAATTGTGAAGTGGCTGTGACAACATAATTCCACCACTCAGGCCCCATTGAGGAGAGTCAATATCCAATCAGAGAGACAGGCTACCTGAGCCCGGACCCCCCCACCTTCTGTTCCCCGCCACACGGCCCCTCCCTCCCCTATTGATCCCTCAATCACAGCCTCCGCTCAGCAGCCCGGGACCAGATGAGGCACAGAGAACAGGGACAAGGGAGCGAGGGAGAGATAGAAATATTGTGCGCGTGTTCACGTATAGATTTTGGAGCAAATGGCATTATTAGGACTGGGCTCAGCAGAAGAAAAGAGTTTGCCTGTAATTACCAGGCCATTGTGCCAGAGTGCGAGTAGAATGGAGATTGTTTCACATGAATTGCGACGACCATTACCATTATATGTATTTATGAAATGAGTTTTTCATGACTGATACTCAGGTCATTTATACAGACTATGAATCAATCAGCAGGTGGGCACTAAATGGCTATTATGAGATACCCTTAACCACTTAACACTGGTGATGCAGAATTTTTTTTTACCATTTGATCCTCGTTTTTCCTCTGCTCCATGTTCTTGGTCAATTTTATCTTACTTTTTGTCCCCCCTTATCATTTGTCTCCACTCTCTCTATTTTAGTCTCCAGAACCTGCGTAAAGAAAAGTCTCGTAATGCAGCTCGTTCGCGGCGGGGCAAAGAGAACTTTGAGTTCTTTGAATTGGCCAAAATGCTGCCATTGCCGGGGGCCATCACCAGTCAACTGGACAAGGCCTCTGTCATTCGGCTTACCATCAGCTACCTGCACATGCGCACCTTTGCCAGCCAGGGAGACCCGCCCTGGAGCCCCCTTCTGGAGGGGGACAGCAACTGCAGCAAAGGTGAGCCACATAAATGTAAACCATGTGTATCATTGAAGGATAAATAAGTGTTGTGTTTTGGGGCCTATTTTTTCACCTAACATGCTCTTTCATTTTGACACGCCCCTCACTGTGTCCATGAATCCAGTGCTCTGTCTTTTTGCCTACACAGATGAGCATTTATGGAATAGATTTAACATAGATGTCAGATGAGTAATTTATTCAACCATTGGACCAGTAAAAAGTATGCTGTTTGTAATCCTGTATAGCATTTTCCTCTTGGCTCGTCCAAAAGCCTGTATTTAAGATGCCGTCACTTATTTTAAACCATAAAGGCTTCGAATCAACAGGCTAAGAAACAACACAAAAGCATACTTATTCACAATTAGCACCAATTTTGTTGCCAACAGCTGTTTTGCTTTAATTGTTCACATTAGTTAAGTCCTGCCCATACAGACTTGCCATGCCACAACGCTGAGTTCGCACAAGGACAATTATGTAGTGCAGTATGGGTGACCATAATTTACTCTGCTGGTACACGTAGCCTGTTTGACTGATGTGTGTCTTCTGTTGTGCCATTGATGTGCCTGTTATGGAGAGAATGTGTTATATGTTAGTGAATGAGAGCCACACAAACAGGAAATATTGGTGTGGTTTGTAATGACAGAAATTAACTACATAACGAGGACAGTGTAATTATACAGTCTGTCTAATTGCAACTATTACTGGGGGGAAACGGCGCAGCTACGGTACAATTAGAGCTGTGTTTGTATGTGCATCGGCTGCCAGTTCTAGTCTCATATGAGGAGATGTGACGAAGGTTGTCTCACATTTGAATAATGCTCTATAATACTCTGCGATATACAGGTTTCTTTATGTTTACAAATCATTTACTACAGAAATTATAGTTACTTTTACAAATATGTTCTTATTTTTGCTGAAAAACTGATGCTCTTCTGCTGGAACATTTAAACAATAGAAATGCAATATTTTTCCAAACTTTAATATGTACTTTAATAGGTATTATATAGTTTTTTCAATGTGTATCTTTTTGGGATCTCAAGACGTTCATACTGGTAGTTTCATTTCTCTCTACTAATTGTAATAGACATTATTATTATTATTCAATTATTAGTATTGAAATTCAGAAACTAATCGATACCAAGACTAGTATCGAAATAAGATACTAATTTAAGAAAGTATCCATACTGAAAAAAATCAGAACGAGTGTAAGACCACATGGTGTAATAAGAAAACACTATTATTTTGGTTTGAAAATTACAATATTGTGCAAAAAAATGCTGTAAAATGACCAAAATCAATATCTTTAGTCTTGAAATTGAAATTGTACTATTCTGAGAACGAAATATCTAGAGCTAACTGCCTATAACACTTTACCTGTGCATCGTCAGTAAAAATATTTCAACAACCAGTTATAGCTTACATGTGCAATAGCATTCATATATAGATGTATTTATTGGAAGTCTGTGCACAAACAAACAATGGGTCCGTACGGTATGTCAGCTCCTCTTACTGCCATAACCGTGGATGCGATCTTCTTGCAGCAAATTGTTTTCCTTGTGCATTCTGGTTCACTCTTGGCCTTGAGAGAAAAAGAGGTTGTGTGTGGAGCATCCGTTCATCCCCGCGTCTCCAACTCCGAATGGAATAGAAAGACAAATGTGCAGCGGACTACAATGAGCACCGCTTGTTGTACAAATGTGAACTCAAAATGTGCGTGTATAGGGCCTTGTCTCATCTACACGAAGGTCACGGAAAATTGTATACCACCTGCCCGAGACAATGAGTTGCAACATGTGGGAGCGAGGCGCAATCTTTGTCTACTACGCCATGTGCTTAAACATTAAAGTAATTATTTCACTTTGTACTAACAGGTCAAATAATCTCGCCAGGTCTAAGTCTGGAAACGCAATGCTAATTTGGACATCTGTTTGAACAAGTCTACCCACAATGCATTGGCAGGGTAGTAAGTGTGATGCATGGCTTTAATTCCGTTAGTGGAATGTGGTCAGAGATTTGTCCGAGAGAGAATTTAAAGCGGAAGGAAAGAGGGAGAAAGAAGGAGAAGATACAAGGGAGGTGGGCGGGACGAGCATTCCTCCACACTTAACTTTTTATTTTTTATTTTGGATGGACGATGGCTAGCCAGCAGAGAGGGATGGATGGAGGCAAAAAGAGGAGGGGCCCGTGTGGCTTTTGTCTGCTTCCCACGTTTCAAAGCCAGTCTTGAAAAATGAATAGACAGAGGAAAATCAATTGCATGACCTTCACAGAGAGAAAGAGAGAGAGAAGGAGGAGAGAGAGACAGATTATGGAAGGTGGGAGCAAATGAATAAGGAAAAAAGGGTGGAAAAAGGAAAAGCAAAATGACCCTTGGTGTTCATTCCCATTTCAGGTTTGTGCATGTAGTGGATATTTGCACAGTGCATCAAGGACCAACCTTTTATTTGAAATCATTTATATTTCAAAACCTCTATAGTGAGTCAATTTTGCTTTGGGGTGTTGTAAAGATTTTAGTCTGTTACCTTGTCATTTAAATTGTGTTGTAAAAAGACTCGTTCTGTCTTATTTGGCCTTCATGATTGTATTAACAAGGATATTGCAATAAAACTGGACATAAGCTGCACAGCCAATGTAGGCAAGCTGTGTGAAAATTATTGCCATATCCGATTAGTGCTGTTTCGGTTTTACTGTGAGTGAATATTAGGACACTGACACTGATCTTTAATCCTCATAATAAATTTCAAATTAACAAACTGACCGATTAAAGGTCCAGTATTATGCAGAATTGATTCTTGTGAGCTTTAAGTCATGTTATAATGTTGTTACCTCCTCAAAAACATACCCAGAGTTGTATTATGTTTCATTCAACATTATTTAGTGGTACTTATTAGTCTGTTTACATCTCCAACATTCAAAAATGCTCCGTTTGACCTTGTGATTTCATGTAGTGATTGTTTTGAGTTAGGTAATAACAGCTACCTTTTACCTTTAGTTCATTAGAGTTTGGCAATTCCAGGGCTGAAATGATCAAACTGATTCTAGTGAAGATGTACAGAGTTTAAAAACAGTGGAGCACTTCTGACATCACAAGGTAGAACAGAGTGCTTTCTGTTGGAATGAATTTAATGAAACAAAACAAAACTCCAGGTATGTTTGCAATGAGGAAAACAACATTTCTGGCCATCTGCTTGTTTCCACTGAGTGGTTATTATTATGCCTACAATGTTCCACAATATGGCATTGAACATATCTGATTTGTATCTGTCCAGACAAGCTGGCGATGGCACTAGGCCAAGTTACAGGTCAGATCTGTGGAGAATTCATATTTTTAAGCAATAAAAAGAACTGTAATTAAATAAATGCCATCCTGTGGAACCTTTCCGGTAAAGTAATAACATCTTCATGGAGACAAGCAGGATGCATTCATACTTACATAGTGCACCTTTAATTTAGGATTAAAAAGCTAGAATAGTGTGATGAAAGTATTATGTGTGACCACTTAGCTCCATGATGATGGTATTAAATATGACCACAGACTTCTGGAAAAGCCCCTTTCCCCATGTTCTTCAGTACAGTACAATGACATGTCAGATGCGGCGGCAGCAGCAGCAGCTCAACTGTTTTACTGTCTGTGTTAGTGAGGTCAAACACACCTCTCTCCTCCACACTGCCTCAGCTGACAGTGACTTTCATTCTGCCCCCTCCACGTTCAGCTGTCCCTACCTCTTCATGTTCTCCTCAGTGCGCCCCTCCTCTCTAATTCAAAACGCTTAAACCAGGGCTGGGGCTTTTAAGGGAAGTTAATTGCACTCAAATTATGTTCGACCACGAATGGAGAGACAGAGAGATAGATAGAACCAAGATGGAGGGAGGGATGGATGTCAGAGAGGAGATGATAATGTCCACAGAGAAGGACGCTGCGATTAGGGTCACTATTTCTGAGTGGCTATGAAGCGGTACATTTGAATGGTAGTAAACAAGTTGACTGGTGATCAGACTCTAGTGGTTCGGCCAAACTAGGGGCATAAAAACATAAGGAAACAAAAAGTGCTTGTTTGGTTCCCATGGTAACACCCTAACCTGGTTAAAAAGGTGGAACTGTGGGGGTGGAAGGAAAAACGTGTGTGTGTGTGTGTGTCACATTGGTGGTGGTGTGGTATAGCTGTGTGTTGCTGTGGCCATTACTGCTGGACTTAGCTGGGAGTAAATTATGTATTAGACAGAGGTATAATGAAAATCATTCAAATGAAATTTCTATCTTTTCTTCACATTGGAGCGCTGGGGGAGACCCTGTGAATTGACCTGCGAGTCAGACTATAATTAACGTGTCTGATCACACCCTGTCCCGTCCGCTCTCCTATTCCCTCAATGAAATTAAACCTTGCAGCGAGTCCCAGGAAGCTAATGAAGTGGGAATTTGAAAGAAAAAAGCAACCAAGATCTCAGGTGCACTCTGAAGTCCACTCTGACTTTGGAGCACCTGTTTTTTAAACCTACATTTTAATACAAGTTCTTTTAAAGAAATTTTGTAGTGAGAAATGTGCTTCCTACAGCACCCATTAAATATGTATCTTATTCACGCACCACTCTGTGTAGAGTCTTATCAGCTTAGTATCTCATACTGTTGTGAGTGGCAGATTGCAGTGCCTCTGGCCGTGGTCCTGATCAGCAGTGTCTTGCTGACAGATTGTGATCAAACCCAAACTAATTATGTAAGAGGCGTGTACTACACAGCTCTCTACTACTGAACCTTACTATACACCTGAACAATCTCTCAAGAGCTCCTATGGCCCCCTCCTATGGCTGGCTTTACATTAAAACATTATTTTTTACTGATTTATTATAGCAGACTAAATATTAGTTGAAGTGAAAGTGTCGTGTGTAGTGGAGTATTGAAGATGCCCATATTCTCACACCTAACAAACAGAGAGGAGGTTCACAGTTCCACTACAGAGGGATCTTTGTTCTGAGAGCGCCGCACACACAGCCACACACACAGCCACACACACAGCCACGCACGCGCACACAGCCACACACAGACATGCACACGCACACAGGTCCAGTGTTTTGGTTTCCTGGCCTGGCCTATTGTACCCTGACAGTCTTTAATAAATGGTCCTCTGTGTATTTGTGTGTGCGTGTAGACTCATCCGTCAGCCCTCCCCAGCTTCATGTCACCAGCAGCGTGACACTACTCAGCACTACTGATCGCCCAGCGTCACCTTAGTGCCTCCAGGGGAACTACCCACTCTCAGGCAGCCTCTTTTGGCGGAGGAATATGCACAAATATACATGATCATATGCCTGTGAGGGGTGGAGATGTGGTGTACCCCACCCCGCAGGGAGCGGACACGCAGCAGCTAGGGCTCCCCTCCCCCGCCTCTGGGCAGCGACTGGCTAAAGCTGAAGGGTCCCAGCACCAGAGCCTCTTTCATAGGCCTGAATGGACTGGCCTTATTTATATTCACACTCTGTCACACAGGGGGACCCCAATCTCACAATGCCACAGTGGCTTTGTCCAGCAGCTCTGTATTTATGTGTGTGTGTTGTTTAATCGGGGGCATGTTGCCACTGTGAAGTCTGTGCATGAGAATTCATTGCTGTGTGTATTCTTAAAGTGTGTGTGTGTGTGTGCTCTAATGGAATGCCTCCCTTTTCTATTCACCAAACACACATCACAGGCAGTTGGTTGGGCCGTGTGTGTGTGTGTGTGTGTGTGTGTATATATATATATATATATATATATATATATATATATATATATATATATATATACACACATTCATACATATATATATACACACACACACACACAAATATATAGCACTGTGTGTGTGTAGCCCATCTGTGTGGACCCTACCTCTGTGTTCAGTTGTAACCCAGAGCAGCGCTTTCATTTTCCTGTCATAACGTGTATTGATTTCCCTCAGCCTTGCAGCGACACACACACACTCGTGCAGATATCCGATGATTCTAAAGTCATGCTCAGGACGTGCACATGCGCGCACACTGATAGGCTTTGCTGTGTTTATACACACACATAGTTTGTCTCCGGATGGGGAACATTGGGCAAAAAAAAGAGTGCTGTTGGAGAGAGATTAGTTCTCCCATATGCTCCCTGTAGTGGTAGCACACGTACAGCCAGTGTCACATATTCTTTTTGACATAAAACAGTAAGTACGGCTGATTGCTAAATTAATCTTCCACGTCAGCGTGGCCCTGTGCTCCCCTTGGCTTGGAGAAAGTGATCACTCTCGCCTTCCTTAGTGTTTTCTCATTTTCCCTAGCTTACCCTTTCTGCTCTTCTCACACCTACCCCCCTCTCTCTCCTACCTAACCACCTCCAACTCTATTTGTATTGTAATTGCCTTGGTAAACAGCACCACTTTGGCACTGAAGCAGCTCTGATAGCTTGTGTTTGGGATGCATTAAGAGTGGCGATGCAGACGCTCGATGCTGTGTGTGTGCGTGTGTGTTTGCGTGTCTGTTGAAGATTGAGCACTGTGCGTCACATAGCCTGCTCCTTATGCTCATTTTTTCACACAAACTGTTGTGGCCTATTTTGCTGTTTATCACCAAAGCCAAGATAAACTTAACGTTATTCAGACATGTGCAGGTTTTGCTAAGCATTCCCTTCATTTAATATAGACTTTGTTTCTATACAATATAGCAAGTTGTACCCAACTGAAGTATTTTATGAAAATGAATTCACTTGAGATATTTACATAACAGACTAATACACCTTTCCAGTAGAACAGCAGATTATAGGTCTTCTTACTTGTGTGTTAGATCTTCAATCTATAAAGAGACCTTTGTAGATGGTTGTAGACTAGTAATTGAACTTGTTTTGTCTTGTCTCTCACAGTAAGACGATCATCTCACTCTCTGGCCACTGACATGTTTGAGCAGCACTTAGGAGCACACCTCCTTCAGGTAAGCGCCTTATATCTCTGATACAACAATCTTTAAAGGAGACATGTTCTGCAAAATGAACATTAGTGTAATTCTAACCATATATTAATGGTGTTTACTCATTATTAGCTTACTCTGACTAGTATTTTGAATGATTAATGCAAACTTTAATATTCCTTTATTGTCCTGCATTTGAGACTTGAGTGCTCAGAAAATGTCAGTTTTCACCTACCCCCTGTCTCTGCTCACAGCTCTGTACTGACTGTGATTGTTTGAAGACAATCACAGTACAGTACAGTAAATTTACAGAAAGTGAAGACTGTCCTTATCTTACTTTCTCTTACTTTACCTTCTTTACTGATCTGACACGTGTGTGGACGCAAATGTTTTTCAACCCGCATTTTTAAAAATCCAGGAGCGTTGTCGTGTGGACTTGGTCTTGGTCTTCAAAAATGCCACATGGCCATTTTCCAGAATTAAAAATGTGTAAATTAAAATCTGCTGATTGCTACTCTGAAATGCCACTATGAAGAGGTGGGGCTTTTGAAAAGGAAGTCAATGGACCTGTTAAGCTGTTTTAAATCAGTATTGAGGTTTACAATGAACAAAATGTAAAATAATGATCTATGTATTTTAAAGTCTTATAATCAGCAACTAGGGATGTCAATAATTAATCGACTTACGATTAATTGTCGATCAAGACGTTGGTCGATTAAAATGCATTAATTGTAACTAATCGCTAGAGGAGAGGGCGCTACTCTGGAATGTGAACACGAGATGCAAACCCACTCACGAGAAGGAGACCATAGCGTTACATCCGCGGCCGGATCTAGAAGCAGTGCAAAATGTTCTCCTGCGAAACCCAATTTTTGCCGCTTGGTTCGCTCTGCATCCCGCTGTCTGCGTGAACACGTGCGCGTCGCGCTGCACGTGCTCCTCCGCTCCGGGCCGTAGCAGGCTCCACGTGAAAGCGCAGTGGAAGCAGCCCGCTGTCCGGCCCGTGTGCCGGTGTGTGTGTGTGTGTGTGTGTGTGTGTGTGTGTGTGTGTGTGTGTGTGTGCGACTGTGCATGTGTGTGAGTGAAATGTTTTCCCCGATCAATTCATTTTTTTATCATTTCATATCACGGAGCTCTGCGTCAAGCCGCATGTACAATAGCCGCAGTAAAAGCGCGAGTTTCGTTTTTACAAAAAACGTCCTCAATTTATTTTCAATAAAGAATGCATTTTGTTATTCAGCATTAATACATTTGTCTGCTTTTTACTAAGGAATAATTTATTGAGGAATATACAATATAATAATACTATGATATATTTTTGACTCAGTGTTATGTATACTATAGCTTATATTCTTAAAGACCCTATTGAAACACTAAAATTCAGGTGAAAAACGCCACTTATCAATTAATCGTAAGTCGATCGATAAGGTCAATCAACTATAGATTAATGAATTAATCGATAATTTGCATCCATATCAGCAACAGTCAAAAGGCATTGTCTTCTTTAAAGTGACTATTGCAGTCAGTTTCAACATAACTCCAGCTTTTGTTTGTCTCCTGTACCTATTGGTAGATTTTCAGTCAGACTCCTGGATGCTAATAAATGTCAGGCTCTGTCATATTGTTGGCTGCCAAAGAATGCAGCCTCTTCCTCTGACAGATTAATATATTCTGAAGGGATTTTTCATGCAGTGAGAGAGTACTACTGTGTGTAATGTCAACACCAAAATATACAATTTGTAGATTACCCTTTTGGATTGGTCAAATACTAGCATTGTGTCAAGGGTCCACAGTATAACTTTTTTGTGGAGATGTTTCCGCCCTGTCTATAATGTTCCACAATATGTTATTAAACACATCTTTCTCGTTGGAGACAAACAGATGCCAACACTGAGTCAAGTTAGAGGTTAGATGTATGGAGAGGTGACCCTGCTCACAATGACAGTGCATGTTTTTCAAGGTAATTTTGAGATTAATTAAAACACCTGGAAGTGAATGAACACAAGATAGATTAGTTTAATGACATCCTGTGGAATATTAGAGCCAAAAAAACAACATTTCTATGGAGACAAGCAGGAGGCAGGCCGCTGACCACAAAAGTTACATAGTGTACCTTTAAAATAAAAGAAGATCTTACATATGTCTGCTGTTTCGGCATATTTAAAGAAGACTGGAGAGAGGCACGACCGCACAGATAGAAATCAAATTAACGCTCCACAAAAACTGTATGATTCCTTCCTAACCACCAGCCTCTGTAATAGCCTGATAATTGCACTTTAGTTCTCCGACGTTCACGGGCTGGTTTTCCCCCCTCCTCTCACACCCCGACACATGCACGACACCCCAGACCATGGCCATTCATTTGCATACTAGATGTGTCCGTGGCATAAATTACCAATACCGTTTTAAGCACCAAAATAGCAATCATTTTTCTAGACGGAAGTGGCGTCCACTACAGTGTGTATGTGCATGCTTGTTATGACGATTAATATTATTCTCAGATGCAGTCCTTCTCTAATGGGCTGGCTGTATACCTTTCACTTCTCATTAGAATCAGTGCGGGTAGTAATGACTTTGGTCTAAACCAGTGTCTGGAAGTCTGTGTACGTCTAGGCTTCACTTTATTACATCTGATTGAAACAGCTCTGGGCTATGGGCCTTTCTTACATGCCTCTCCATTTGTTTTATGTGTGGCATTTTTGACTGTGCATTGTGCTTGTAGACAGCTGTTGTAGAAGAAGTCTGCGTCAGTGGGACTTGTCTGTTTATGCATATGAGAAAAAGAGAGAGAGGGGGAGAGGGGGGGAAATGCACTTGTGAATTGCGAGAGGAGGCCGAGGGGTGACGGGCTGTTTGTTCTCTGGCTCATTGTAATTTGTTCGATACACACTAATTGCTCTAATTTGTCTGTCTTGTTTCTGTTTTCCTTTATGCCGGTGCTTGTGTGTGTGAATACAGTCTCTGGACGGCTTTGTGTTTGTGGTCAGCCAGGAGGGACGCTTCCTTTACATCTCAGAGACCGTTTCCATCTACCTGGGCCTCTCGCAGGTAAGAAAGCCCCTATACAAATGTTGCATTGTCTTCTTTGTGAGGGCATGTTGATATATTTTATTATGTACTCTAGCCTAGTGGTTCTCAAATAGTGGTACCATTGTTGATCTTTTAAGGAAAGATAAAAATTATTTGTGAACCAATGCTGAGTCATGGTTGAAGGTATTGTTAATTACTAGTCAAGCCACATAAGAAAGCTTGGACAATTGGAAAATAGTTCTCCCAAAGAGGAATATAGCGTAATATAAAGATCAAGTCCTCAAAAAGTTTAAAATTTCTTGCCTAATCAAATTTGAGTCCATCGGTCGCAGGCCATGGTGAAGTTGGATATAACTGTGGATTAACTTGTCAGTTCATACTTCACCTGAAGCTTCAGGGTCAAGTAAAGCATTCACATCTGCCAAACAGACTGGACCTTACCAGGAAGTGCAGCAGGATTCACTTCATCTGTAGAGCCTAGGAATCACCAGGTCGTTAATGCAATACGTGATCCTCATAATACAGGTGTGACAGATAGACCTTGAGTTTGTGTTTGAGCAGTTACAATGTGAAGCTCAGAACATCCCACGCCAAGGTCACATACAATCACCAATATGAAACATCACGTCACAAATATGAAACAATCTGTTTCTCACTGTGTGAAACAGTGAGAAACAGATTGAAGAGAACACACTGAATGTATCTGGAAAAAATCACTCACAGCAGCTGTCAGTAAAAGCATTGTTAACAATGCGAACTACATTTTCTGAAAACATTTTGTATAGTTTATTCATGTACAAAACTTAAAACTAGCATTAAACATTAACACTGTTAATGTGTGTGTGTTATTAAGATTAAAAGACAAACTTACATATTTCTTTAATGCTTTGCTACTAGTTATAAATGATTTGTAAATAATTATATAAACATGCCTGTTCTTCCATACCTTAGCTCCACTATAATGGAACCTCTTAAGTGCTATGGTGGTAGCTTGTGCTCTTGGCCGGACAGTGTGTGCCTGCTCAGTGCTCTGTCCAGAGAGCTGTCTCTCTGTCTCTCCAGGTGCTCACCTCTGTTGATTGCCTGTGGCCTCTTGTACTGTGAATGTTAAGTCCTGCCATTTTGCCCAGATGCATAAATAATAACAGTAATTACTGGCCCAGCAATCAAAGTGTCGCCCCAGCGCACTGGGCCTGTCTAGGGGAACAAATCGATAGGCATCTTAAAAGCCACATTGATTGTAGGGAGGGGAAAAAACACCAAGGGGGAAGGGAAGATAGATAGAGACAGGCAGAAAGAGAGGGGGAGAGAGAGGGAGAAGAAGACGAGGTGTGATAAGATGGTCCACAGAAAGAGCAGGTACAAGTGCAGGGAGGAGAAAGAATCAAGTTAGTGCAACAATAACTGGACAATTGTTTTTTAAATGGAGAATCTCAAGATACGTGCTAACCTATCTAGCCTTAGAACAATTCATTCTCAACACTTAGTTGTTTTATCCTAACTTAACTGTTGGCTAAATTAAACTAAAGGAATTCAGTAGGAAATGGGTTTTCTTTGGCTGGCTTTCCCCCACTGCCCAAAGACACTTGTGTACTCTGTACATTTGTGACCCAGATTGCCTGTATTATGTAAATTCATTCATTCATCTTCTTCCGCTTTTTCCATTCTCTGGGTCGCGGAGGCAGCAGTCCAAGCAGTGTTCCACTGCCCAGAACACAATGCACCACCCCTCATGAATCCTCCCGCGGGTGGAACCGCCAACCCCTGGATCACTAGGCAAGCGCTATACCAACTGAGCTACTGCCGCCCCTGTATTATGTAAATGTAAAATTCAATTGTTTGTACACTGTGGTGGGAACAGCCACATTTAGTGAGTGTATCTTGCCTATACCCCATAGTTGCTTCAAATTCAGACATGATCTTTGAGATCAAGAATAAGAGCAAAGGGGTAGAGTGATTAAAAAATATGCCCAGACTAAAGCCACATTCACATGTAGTTCCCAGAAAATTGCCAGGTACTAAATGCCAGAACATGCAACCCTCATTCACAACAGGCACGTGAGTCTCAGTATATTGCCAGGTCTGCTCTCTTCACACTTAACCTGGCATTTGGCTCTGTGCATTCACACACAGTACCTGGGCTGGTGCATCATTTAATGAGAATGGAAACTAACTGATTTTGTTATGACTCTGCTCTGGCAAAATGTAAATTCCCAAGTCAGGCTGCATGTGTGAATGGGGCATAAAAAACAAACACTACAGTGTACACACTACTAAATATGTAATGCTGACTTGGACTGAAAATGTAAAATATTAGTATTTTAAAGCTGTACAGCCTGTAGTCACAGCTGACATAAATCTGTCTTTATATCCCACTATCATTGCACTAAACCCTTTGCATCATCACTTATGGCATCTGTAAATCTGAATACAAACTTTTCTACTGCCATTACAATGCAACCAAAAACAGTAAACAGTAAATTCAGTACAGCCTACTTATGTACTGTATGTACTTAAGTACTTAGGTTTCTGTGTCAGTGGTTAGTGATGTCATGGTACACACAGAAACAAGGCAAAGGAAATGTGGGCATACTGGCTTGTCAAAGCCTGATGTCATAAGCTAAGCAGGTCTGGGCCTGGTTAGTACTTGGATGGGAGACCACTGCTGGAAACACCAGGGGCCACAGTGAGGTGCCAATGACAAAACGTTTTTGTGGTCTTAAGCAAGACACTTCACCCACATTGCTTAGTATGAAAGTGGTGTGGGCGTGTGTGATAGTTGGTGGTCAGAGGGGGCGATGGCACAGATTGGCAGCCCTGTCAGTCTGCCCAAGGCAACTGTGGCTACAATAGTATCTTACCACCACTGTGTGGAGTGAATGTAGAATGCACTATGAAGCGTCTTTCAGTGTCCAGAATATTAATTTATATTTGTACAATATAAAACGTATTATTATTATTATTATTATTATTATTATTATTATTATTATTATTATTATTATTATTATGTTTCTTGTACTGTACGGGTTTCCTTTGCTGTGTAGGATTGAAGATACAAAATGCAGGCAAACAATCAAGTAAAGTTGAGCTGCGAAGTAGAGAAAGTCGAGAGCCACTTGTAAAAGGTGGTCACAACAAAAGTGTGTGGAACAGAGAGAAGCAGACAGACAATTACCAGAAAAAAGAGAAAGCAAATGTGCTGCAGAAAGAGAGACAGTGGTAAAGAGAGGAGAGCGGCCGCGTGAGTGTGTAAATAGAGTTTAAATGTGCAGTAGGAGCCAAATTCGCCTTGGGATTGCCTAGGTAAACAAGACAGCCGCGGCTTTGCTGGAGATGCTAATAAAACAGAGCTGTTCTTATCAGCCCAGCAGATGGCCTAACCCATCACATCTACTCAAACAGGCCTAAGCCATCAGCATTCTAATGAAATTATTTATGATCGAAGATTACGCTCCAAACCTTGAACATACAATGGCAGCTTTACTTTCAGGAGGAGATGAGTGCAGGTGGGACCGGGGCTTTATGATGAGGCGCACTCAGTGAGAGGCTATAGACACAGTACAGAGGAAGCATGTCTATGAACACAGAGGAACAAAGGCGAGCAGGAGAGTGAGGGCACGAGGGAGAAAGCACAGACAAACAAACTCACGGTGTAACTGGTGGTTTGTTGTAGAGGACGCGCTGCCCCTCCAACCCCCTACCCCCCCGGTGTGTGACCCCCGCGCCCCCCTCACACAACGCTCTCTCCCCTGACAGGGGGCTGCTTAGCCGGCTTAGCTCAGGTCAAGCACCTTGACCAAGGGCATAGCCAGACGCTCGTTCCCCAGTGCCCCCGCACATCGCTTTTCTGTTCCATAGAGACAGGTGCTCACAAATACAGTCGTAGAAATCAATGAAGCACAGACCAGGCATTAATTAGTTAATCTCAAATCAAAACCATTTTTATTCATCTAAATTTTTATGAAAATTATTTATTACAGCTTCACATTTTCTTTGTTGGAGACATGAAACAATGTACTATAATATATGGGAAAGACATCAGGTTGTTCTCCCGTGGACCTGGCACTCGCAGGAGGATCCATTGGGGCCGGTGCATTGAGATCTGGGCGGCAGATCTGTTTGGACTGTTGGCCCCGCGACCCGAACTCGGAAAAAGCGGAAGAAAATGAATGAGTGAATCTATGAGTTATCAGGTTTTGTAAATTTACGTAAATTCATAACACCAGGATTCAATTAGTTTTTTTAATGCACTTTTATTACTTACTCATTATCTGCCTGTTATTATTCACCATTTACTTACTGTCAATTGACATGAACAGAAAATGAGTGCCTTGAAATAACCCATTAATTTTGTGCTGTAATAGATTGGGATAGACCTGGGGGGGGCGCCACACAGTGTCAAATGGTCCATTGTATTGAGGTGACTAGAGAATATGAAGAATTGCATGGGGAGAGCAGACACTATGGATGAGGAAGTGAGTGTAGGTAAGGGGTGCAACTACACTGAGGAATAAAAGACAAAAAAGGGAATAAATGGGGTAAAGAGAAGGGAGGACGGATGGTGGATTGAGGGAGGGCAGAATTGATCTGGGAATGGTTAGTATGCAGCCCCCTCGCTCGCCCCCCTTGCTCCCTCTCCTCTCCCATCAGTCAGTGAGGGGCTGAGGGCTCACAGACTGTGTTGTGGACCACTGCCCGGATGCCTCATACATATTAAAGCCCCCTGCTATTATTTATATCATGTCTCTGCTTCCCCTGCTCGCTGCCCCCCACCCGCACCCCCCTCCATACATCCATGCACGTGCACATATACCTTCAGACAGACAAGTTCTCACACAAACAGTGGCAGTCTAGTCACATAGCCCATCTGAATGATCTGGGTGCGTTTCCCTGCGCGCCACCTCCTATACCTGTTTTTATGTCTGACTCATCCTCCATGTCACTCCGTCTTCTTCTCATCTCCTCGTTTTTCTCTCATTTTTTTCAGTACCTGCCTCTTTCACTTGATGGAGTGATGTTGTTTGGATTGAACTTAAGTTTCATAAAACAGAATTCTCTTGCCAGCCAACAAAAAACATGCAACAATTTTCTAAATCTTACTGTAAGACCTATTATTTATGTCTGTACAATAGAGCTACCATTAAATATGGTTACAAGCTTATTTACTTTTTGCTCATGTTTCAAATCAAAAAGTTATGCTGAAAATGTTGTACAGTAAAATCTGTAGTAGGAAACTTTCACTTTGTTTCGATCCCACAAACTAATAAATTACACCACTCAAATGTTAATATATTTAACAACCTCATTTAGAAATACATGGCAACAACCATATAAATAACTGATGAGATGAGGCAAGGTCATTCTAATAACAGAAAGAAGTACTAAGCATTTTGCAGCCAATTAAATTAATTGGCAACATTTTAAAAAGATGAAATTGAAAGTTACTTTAGAAAGCCATAGATACTATTAGTAGTGCATACTTGTAATATTAACATGTTCAAGTGCCATTGGATGGATCAAGGTCAAATTTCAAGTTAAAAGTATTAGGATATGACAATGTTACAAGTTCTAAAACACAGCTCTTTGGACATCTGTTCCCGTGTCAAAATAATCAACATAAAAAATACAAATAAACTTGACTTTGAGTGTTTTTGTGGTCTACAAGATAGTGGCTCTTTTTTGATGTCCACTTTGAGCTCAGAAATAAGGCAGGGCACTTTGCAGTCAAATCTTTATTCATAACCCTGCTAGCATTTTCCCTCATCTACTGTAAGATAAAAACAGCGTGTTTCTTGATGTAATAAGTAGCAAAAGATGCCCAAAGCAAGATTTATTCAGTGAAATCAAACCTGGACCATTTGCTTGTCAAACTCCAGCCTCTCAGTGTGTAAATGCAAACGCTTCATTTTTGTGCATTAATGAATGAGTCAGTTTTGATGTCAGAATCAAAAGGAATGTTGAAGAGATAGCCAGCACCTAGTGCAATTACCAACCCCAGTTTTTGCACCCAGGCCTGGGCGTTTTAAAGAGATATTATCAGGGTGAAAAATAAGGCATTAGGGTATTAAACTTAATGATTTTGTTGAAGAAAAGTTAATTTGTTGCGGTGGTTTGGATAAAAGGTCATGAACTTTTAATGACTTCTTATTTTGTCTCATCGGGGAATTGAATAGAAGTATATTGTTATATTGGTGGTGTGCAAATTCTAGAATGTGATAATATCATATAGTTTCCTATAGATTATAGATGTCTTCTCATGTGAAATATCTAAAAGGTATATTTACTATAATATTAAGCTGGATCATTTGCATTAGTGACTAGATTGAACCTGCTATATTCCCTCAAAAATTTGTGTAAGTATGGCAGGTTCCCTCCCCCATCTGTACTAAATTATACTGGCCTTAAAGATCCCATGACATGGTACTTCTTGATGCTTTTATATGGCTCCTTAATGGTTCCCTAATACTGTAAATGAATCCTTCTTCAAAATCAACACTCAGTGTATGAGAAACAGAGATAAGCTGAGAAAGAGTAATTTTTCTCACTCAGAACACTCTATAATGGGCGTTGTTGCTTGAATGCAAATGAGGAGAAAAAAGCTGGCCAATAGTAGAAGGTGGGGGCGTGGCTAAACGCTCCACTGTCTCTCTGAGCGCTCTCTGATCCATTTCCTTGTTTTTGCACGGGGGGAGAGAGTTGAAGTGTTCCATTGAAAAATAAACACATTTCCACATAAAATAAAATTAAACCACTGCTGTTCAAAGGTCCAGAGGCTCAGATAAAGGACTTCCGAGCCTAGAAACACTCGGACGTGCCTCCAGGCAAATAAAAAAACGCATTTCGCATTGCCTAGCGCATTCACAGTCCAAACTCTATGGGCGGGATATACAGGGACGCTGAGCGGAGACAGAGGGAGGGGCTGGAGCTGCATTTGCCGATCTGACGTCAAAAAGGTGCCTTGTCCGAACTCGCCCGTTTCAACACTGGTTTTGTGTAACGCAGAAAAGGACCGCAAATGCTCAGTTTAGACATTTCGCAACTTTTAGCCATGGGGGGGGGGCTAAACAGGGTAGGGGAGCTCACATTAACGTTCAAAAACCTCAGAAAGTGAAAATTTCATGCCATGGGACCTTTAAGAATGTTGATGTGAAACCCAGTAAAGTGTTATTATATATACAAATATATAATATACTGCATACCACATAATGTGTAATTCTTATTTGTGTATTTTCTGTTTACACACTCAAAAAGCTCAAATAAACTTTCTAAAAAGTATTAAATATTAAGAGAAATGTATACACACATAATTTTGTAATAATAGCTCTAGAAAATAGGGATTTTTAAATAAAATGACAGCAGCTTAGGCCAGCAGTATAACAGGACTGCAGGGGGCAGGCTCCAATTAAAGAGCCATAAGTTATTCACTGGACATGTAGAGCCAGAGAAACCCACTGCCATCACTTATCCTCCCTCAGTCAGTGGGATTTTCTCTATCTGTGCCCCTCATCGGCCGTGTCTCTGATTCCTCCACCCGCTCCCACCTTCCCTGTTTCCCCCCGCTCGCCGTGATGTCCTTGAGGGCCTGCTGAAGCTCCCATAAAGCCTGCAGTAAATGGCTCTAATCCGGTAATAAATGGCTGTGTCCTACAGACAAGGGTGTGAGGCTGCTGCAACTATGGCTTTATCAGATGGAATAGTATTGGCACGCACATGCACAGTCCCGCGCCGCCATTCACAGATGTAATGGAAGCCGCTCTCCCCTCCCCCGTTTGGGCTCCTCGCACTCATCTATACCACTTCAGATGGAATCACACCTGCTCTGATTGTGCCGCCTTTATGGATGCTATGCAAGAGCGCCACTATTATTACCTTTAAATGATTAGAGATTTGACAATGATGCATTATGATGATGGGATCATATAGAGCTGTATGAGGTGTTGCGCTCTTGCCCTAATGCCTGCTGGGATAGACTGCCACAGTAACTGAATGAAAAGAGCAGGGAGGGAACAGCAAGAATAGTAATGTGACCTTTGGAGATACTTGGAGTTCACCTGTTTTTAATCAGCAAATACAATTGATTTTTATCTGCCCTGGTTTTATTTGTGTTATACCGTAGTCACTCCTTGGCCCTCGAGACTGAACTTAAATGTGTGCGTGTACGTTGGTGTTTGCGGGAATGTCTTACAACCTCCACAGTGCTTGTTGAGTTGTAACCCAGAGCAGTGCTTTCATTTTTCTGTCATAACACGTATTGATTTTTCCTGTGTGTACATCTGTGTGTGTTTGTGCTGCAGGTGGAGCTGACCGGCAGCAGTGTGTTTGACTACATCCACCCGGCGGACCATGTGGAGATGGCCGAGCGGCTGGGGATCAGACCTCATCTGCGGGCAGAGGCGGGCTGCCACACGGCCCCTGAGAGCGCCTCCAGCTCAGCCTCCACCTCCTCTTTAGCTGGCACTCCCGAACCTGGTATAGATCATGTGCAAAACTTTTACAGACGCATGAGTCAATGTAGGAATGGTACATAATGCAGACAACATCCTACTGTCTTAAACGGGAGGAATATTTATACGAGTTATAATCATTTTATTTCTGGCCTAATAAAAAAAATGCAGTATATGCAGTTGTATGGTGTAGCAGGTTAATGTAGTTTTATGGGGTTTTAGACAGAGTAGTAGCCAAATTCTTCAAATAATATTAAAAATGGGGAAATTCATTGGTCAAATATGCAATGTGCACAAACTTCAATACTCATTATAATCCTCCTCCATGATGAAATACTTTGCACCCAAATGCCGCTGATGAACACATTTTGATATTTTGTACATATCTTTTTTCCTTCACAGCCGCTCCTTCGAGTCCTCACTCACACTCAGCCGATGACCCGCCCGACCGCGGCTTCTTCATCCGAATGAAGTCCACCCTGACCAAAAGAGGCCTGCATGTGAAGTCATCGGGATACAAGGTCTGCATATAAGATCAACCCAGCGCCTTTATCTGCAGTATTTGTCATTGTGCATATTTCCCTCAGTCGCTTACCTGCTTGTTCCCTGCACAGTTGGTGATGATGAGATTTGTGTCACCGTGTTTTCACTGCCGGTGTTTAACGGCCCTCTTGAGGTGCCAGCTTTGGATGTGTTTTATGACTATGACCTTATTTCACACTGGACTGCTACACACAACAGCCCCTTTACTGCACCCAGAGCTGTTCAACCTGAGCAGTCTGTTTGGCTTTAAAGTCGACATTTGTGTTTTGCTGTATGCTTGTTTTATTATCGCCTTGCCTCCCTCATGTTCTTTTCTTTATGTAAATGTGATAAGAATGACAAGTACATAATTATGTTGTTATAAATTCCAGTATCTTAACCAAAGAGACCTAACATAAACTCAATTGTACTTAAGGTTGAACAATTTGAGAAAAAATATCGAATTGCCTACAAGCATTGTGATTGTGGTTATATAATGCGTTGTTTGCGTTATGTTTAAATAATAGTTAAAACAGCTGATATTTTAAACACATCAAGAAGAACTGATTAAAAAAACAACAACACTGAAATATGAACTGACAAACTAAGACAAGAATCATATTTCACAACATTTCAACAGATCTGAATTACAGGATTAGGTGTTTTTATGCTGAATGAGAAAGGAAATGTTGTTTGTGGTGGAAAACTGCAACCATTTCTGATTTGGTCCATTCAAATTACGATTTTGATTAATCTTGTAGTCCTATTTGTCGTCCGCTTTGCCTGTTCTCTGTCACAAAACTCTTCATAAGTCACAGTCACAAGAAATCAATAGTTTTAGTGAGTCAATATTTTCGATATATATTTAAATGTACTGGCATATAACTGAACATTTCTCCCCGTGATAACTGAACATTGTGTTGACCAGGTAATCCATGTGACAGGCCGGATCCGCTGTCGTCCATCTTTGGTCCCAGGCTCGTCGCGGTCGGTGAGGCGCCCGATGGGTTTGGTGGCGTTGGCACACACCCTCCCCCCTTCCACGCTCAACGAAGTGCGCATGGAGAGTCATATGTTTGTCTTCCGAGTCAACATGGACCTACAGATCACATATTGTGAAAACAGGTAAGTTTCCACTGCAGAGTGAATGTGAGGAAAATCTCAAGTATCTCATATCAGTTATTATAAAATGCCACAAGCCATGTGTTTTATTTTCATGTATTTTCATGAGCAGTTGGCAGTGCACTCGGCCATGTGGTGGTGTGTATGGACACATCTGTTTTGGTTTAGTAAACAAATGTGTTTTTGTTGCCTTCTTTTTCTTTTGTGCAGAATCTCTGAGTATATGGACCTGACTCCTGCAGAAGTCGTGGGTCATACGTGTTACCACTTTGCCCATGTAGAAGACCTGGAAAACCTCCGACAAAGCCACGAGGACTGTAAGTATATTCAGAAGTCTGGAACAAATATATATATTAGACAATTAAGCCATAGTAATAGTCGAATGAGTTTTATAATAGTAAAATAGTTAATATTATTAGTTAATTATAGTTAGTAATTAATACTTGACGATAGTGATAGTAGTTTTTATCTGCTCAGTTTTCAGTGTCTCATTGAGTGTCTCATTTTTTATCATAGAGCTAGTCTAGTGCAGCGCACGTTCGGTTGAAAATGGCGCCCTCTGCTGTACTCATTGTGAACTCTCTCCTGTCTCTTAGTATTGAGGAAAGGCCAGGTGGTTACAGGTTACTACCGCTGGCTGCAGAGGCGAGGGGGCTACTTGTGGATTCAGTCCACTGCCACGGTGTCCATCAATCACAAAGCCCCCCATGAGCGCAACGTCATCTGGGTCAACGTGGTTCTCAGGTCAGTGCGGCTCCATCAAAGTGACGGGTGTTCTGCGGCCTGCACTTTTATTACGCCGGCCCCATACTGAGCACCCACATCCTTTGAAGCGATACATGATGAAATGGAGCGGGATTACAGCGAGACAATCAGACTTAGAAGAAACTATGCAAAAACATTGAGTCTTGTGCAATTAACACATGCAGTGGGCCAAAGAACAGTAAAGAGCTGTACAGCATTATTTTATTCATTTTGAACAACTGCTGTTGAATGAATGCAGGTAATTATAAGATGCAGTTCTTTGAGTAACTTTTTGAATCCGTAGTACCTCTAAAATTTGTATTTACGCTATATTTGTTGCCTCTTTGTAATATTACTTTGAGGTGAACATTTGCGTTTCTTGCATCCTGCCTTCAGATATGATTCATTTTTCTAATTGTTATGGTTTATTCATTACCTAAAATACTTAATACTTTCACTTGAGTATATCTATCTATCTGCATATATAAATATATATACTCAAGTGAAAATATTTTAAGTAGCTAAAGTATTAAATATTTTGACATAACTTTTTTTTTTTTTGAGTATCCAACTCCACTCGTGTTAACATTTTATTTTTTTTTATTCTGTTGTTTAACTCCCAATACTAAAAAACTCGCATAAACCCACATACACAAAATAGTCCATCAGTGGGATAAAGCAAGAGGCTGAATTTCAGTGCTAATTGGACTAAAGCTATATAATTACTACAAATGGATGTCAGAATTTTGGGCTTGAATGGTGTTTTAGTTAATTAGCGCTGTAATTACAAGAACTCATTAACTTCTCCCACTGCCTCCTTCTTGTGGGGGATTAGCTGTGTATAGGTGGGCTGCTGAGAGGAGCGAGGTGCGCGTGGCTTTTATTGTTTATGCCTGTGGGGGCGGGGTTTGTCCATCATGCTCTTGTTAGAAAAACAGGCAGTGTGGGTTTACATTTTAGGTTCGAAGGCTGAGTCAGATTGGCTATTGGAGGCTGTTATTAAGACTGATTATATGTTGTTTTCATTTAAGTATTCAGTCAACTCACGGCAGAGCGAGATTTGAAAGCGTTAAGTGCTTTAAGTGCTTTAATGTTTTTATTTGGGCATATACAAAGTTCTTTTATCTCTGGATTTATTCACCAAACAAGCTACTTCTTTATTTTGCAGTCGGACAGAGTTGCCTGACACGCCCCTTGATTTGCTGCAGCTACCGGAGAGTGTTCGGGCTGAGCGACTTCGCGTTAGCTCCTCTCCCTCTGACAGCTCCCCACAGGCTCGAAGTAAGTAACGCCAGTACCCATAATGATGTATTACACTGACACTCCGAAACACTTCACAACATCGCAAAAAATATTACGCTTTTCAAGTAGGATCTTTAATTAACTGAAATGAGCCCTTCATGTCTATACTAACCTAGATCTAAATGAAAGAAAATAAGAACCTAAAAAAAAAGGCAAATATGTCAGGCTAAAACGCTAGCAGAAACAGAACTGAAGTATCTACTGTTTTCACAAAAGTTTAGTTTAGTTTAGTCTTTATTTGAAGGGACAATGTACAGAGACATTATTTACAAAGACAGAGATGTTCTGCACCAGAGTATAACTACAAAGCTAATTTCCATCTGCAGTCCCTGGGAAGAATTCATAGCAGTAGTCATTACTCAAATAGTGAGCATGTTCTAATTAATCATGTATACATTTAATTGATAACTGAGTAACAAATATTTGTGAATTGAAAAATAATTATACCAATTTTCAATAGTGTATGACAGCTAATGACATCCCAGTTTGAGTTGTGGTTCTATTTTGTATGTAGATTTTAAACCAGTTGTAGATGTGAACCACAATTATCTCTTTCCCTCAGGTGCACAACCAGCTAAAGGTCCAACAGCAAAGAGTGACACAGAAAGTAAAATCAGGGAGAAGTTCCCGGTAGCTGCAGTGCAGTCAGAGGAGCGGAGGAAGCGTCTGCTGAGGCCCGAGGCTGAAGGGGCTCCACCTGAGGCTCGGCGCCGATTAGAAGAGGCTCGGCAAGCAGAGGAGAGCGTGTCCGCCTCGTCCGATCTCGCCAGTGAGAGCGAGGGAGAGGAGGACGAAGAGGTGGAATGGGACAGCGACAGGCTGAAGGTGGAGGGCAGGGGGGGCAGTAAACACAGCAGGGCAGGAGAGAGTGCAGGAAGAGGGGCCAGCTCCGGGGGGCGGGCACACAATGGCCGCGCAGTCATCCAGCAGCTCAAGAGCGTGGTGACTCCTGCCCCTCTGCCTGGCAGCCCCAGTATCAAGACTGAACATGAAGCTCTGAGCGCTCGCTGGAGCTCCACCCCACACCTCTCCCAGCCCCCACACACCACCCCCTCCAACAGTCTGAACGGAGACAGCCCAACCACGCCTGTCCCCGACTCCTCGTCCAGCAGTGAAGCCCCCACTAAGGGTTTGTTCACTCCCCCATCCCCCACCTTGTCCCCCCCTATGTCTGTTTCATCTCCCCGGGAGGATAGAGGGTCCATCGGCCGCGGAAGTGCTGGAGGCCCAGACTTTGACTTGTTGCAGAGACTAGCGGCAGGTGGAGCAGCGGCAGGGCGGGTGCTCTTCCACCCCCTGGCTCTGGGACCCCAGGGTCCACAGAGTCTCTATGCCCCTAGCACAATCCGCTATGCCCCTCCTGAGCTGCCCCCGTCCCACCACCACAGCACAGTGCACGATGGGCTGCAGCTACGCTCCGACCACCACAAGGGACCCCCCCCATCCTTCTTCCCGCATCTGCAGAGGCTGGCAGGGCTGCCACCGTTCAGCGGATTCTCTCCATCCGACAGCCCCTTCCCCTCCGGACTGCCTTTCTGTATGAACGGACTGAGGGGGGCCGCGGGCTCAGAGGAGGACTGAGACCACTGAATATACAAAAGAAAGACGTGCTGACCTTAAAAAGGCAGCACGGACAGTAAGCAGACATTAAACCTCAAAGGATTTTACTAATTGGATGATTGGCTGAATAACCACAATCGAAAGTGACGGACAAGTGGCTGCCATAGGGAATCCAGCTGTGAGTGACTCTCAGAGAAAACTTGTGACTAAATGTCCCACAGACTCCTCCAGCTACAGTAATGACTTGTGTTGATTCTGTCTCTTCCACTCAGAGAAGCCATAATGTAAATAGAAAAGAACCATAAAGACCCTCAACTCACACCATGTGTCACTTCACTGACTTTATTATCTCGAAAATGGACACTTGTCTATGGAAAGGAAGACGAAATAGACTTTGAATGTTTTTATTATTGCAGTATTAAACCAATCATCTCTTGGGATCAAGGTAAGAATTTGACAATAAGGTTTACTAAAAGTAAAACTAAAAATAACCCTTGTTTTTGTTTTTTTTTGGTTTTTTACAAATATTCATAGGGCAAAAAACAAAAAAAAAACAATGTAGTCATTAACCAGCCATAACTAAAGCACATTGTGGGGGACTTCAATATAAATAACATAGTCCCATACATTCCATAATCTTTGGGAAGAAATGCAATGCTGACAGAAAACTGTTTTAATTTCTTTTCTTTTTATCTAACTATGAATTATAGTATATTCTGTAAAATGGAGCAAATGTGTTTGTGTAAGAAAGCCATATTGTTGTTGATGTTTTAACGTTTGTATTGTTTTTCACTTAATGAAACAGAATGTTGACAAGATAGTTTGAAAAACTTTGTTTTAACGGATGCACAATTTTGCCCAATACCTTTTTACTATTCTCTTTGGGCATTTTTTCCCCCTTTTTTTCCCTAGACAGTGTTTGATATAATTTTAAAGCTGTATTTCTCTGAGCACTTACTAAAATGTGTTATTATGATGAACTAAAAGCACTTCAGAACTTAACACACTGGATATGACCCTGCTTAAACAGAAATAATCAGATAAATGTGGTCATTTATGTAAAAAAGCAAACATAAAAACAACTAAATAAACATGCAGTCATAATGTAGTGACCGGCAGAGGTCAATAAAACTTTGTTGACAATTATTTTAAGGGATTCTCATCATTTCAGTCTCCTGGAAATTAATGCAGATTTGAACAGAAAATTGAAAAATTGTGTTTAGATGTGTTCTTTTCATTTGATTTTTTTTTTTTTTACTTTACAGCAACAATGCATATCTACAGAAATGTAACATTAAAATGATCTGTAATATTAGCAGTAACATTTATGTCATTGTTTTAATGCATTGAATAGTTACTCTGTGGCACTTTTGAATGAAAAACCTTGATAAAGTTTTTCAAACCCACCTGATCCCACTCTGCTGTAGGTCTATTTTAAAATATTCACTTTGACAGTACAGTTTTAGTATGGACATTATAAGGTGTGAACTGAAAACCTGTTTGTCTAATGTCTGTAAAGAAAGAGAAACTAGTTCTGACCTGATGTGCACACGCCTGTACAGCGGAAGTGTATGGGACATGTTTATGAGCGCCCGCGTCTATGCTGTGTCCTGTTGAATTAAATAGCTAATTCTTAACCATCACTGTGAATCTAACATTATCTTCCAATGATTGTGAATACTGTCATCAAATAAAATGGACAAATGTAAAAAGAAAACAGTGATACAAATAAAATAATAAAATATTCCTGTAGAGGAGCACAAGGCATGGAGTATTTTTGCTTTACTTATATCTGTTGTGTGCTGGGTGATCAATATAGTTTATTTAATAAAATTATTTAGTGTATGGATCAATTACACAATTGAGTTGTTTGCATAAAACAAACATTTTTCTCAGTTATGCCTGGTGTATTTTACACTATAAAACAGAATTTTAATAGAACTGTCTAGAACACAACTATTCATTGTAGATAATGAGCTTTGAAGATGAGAATGTTATAAGGGTATTGAATTCACCAAAGTCTTTGTGAATAGACAAACTAAAGACAGAGCTGTGTGCATATGAGTCTCACTTACAAGGGACTATATGAGCCACATGTGTGCGTGTGTACATTGGTTTGTGTGTGTTGTCTGAAGGAGCCCCAGGGAGGGGCTCTGACATTGAAGACGGGTTAAATCCTGTTTTACATTCAAGTGGCAGGCCCTAGTTCATTAGAGTGAGGATCATTCCTCCTCAAGACCAAAGGAAGTGCATACTAAACAAGAGCAGTTGTTGGGGAGAAAATGCCATTGTACGTGCAGGAGCGTATGTACTGTATAAGTGAGTGTGCACTGAGAACAAGGTGCCAAATAAGCTCAGGTTTCCTCTGTGCTGCCAGTGAGGGAGCTCCACACCAAATACAGGTACAACAACCTGAACACTCAATAGACACTGTACTGGTGTGTGTGTGTGTGTGTGTGTGTGTGTGTGTGTGTGTGTGTGTGTGTGTGTGTGCGTGTGTGTGTGTGTGTGTGTGTGTGTGTGCGTGTGTGCGTGTGTGTGTGTGTGTGTGTGTAAGTGAGCGCACAAGTCAACACAACTCTCCTGACTGTCGTCTTCTTCGCCTGTCATTGAATAACCCGTGCGCCCTCTCTGTCACTGACTTTGATGGCTTATCTTACCCCCTGAATTGGAGTCAAGCTCCCAGGGGAAATATCTTAGCACATGTAAATGCATTTGAAAGAGTAAAAATATGGGTAAGAATAAAAGAGTGAAGGATGGAGGTAGACACCAGACAACTTCCACATACACATATTACCATACTCCCTCTTATCGCCTTCTTTTCACTTTTCACACCTAAACAATCCCCACTGTCGTCGGAGCCAGCGGAGGGACCATCCATCCCAAAGCAGTAATGCATTCCTTAAGGAAGATCTTTGATCCGTATGCGTGGCATTTAACACCTGAGAGCAGATGAGGAATGCACTTCCAAACAGAAGGTGACGCTCCCGTCTAGAGGTGAGGTCAGGCGCAGGACTGGCACACACTCCCCAGTCACACACTCCTCAGTCACACACTCCACGGGCACACACTCCCCAGTCACACGCTCCACTGGCACACACTCCCCAGTCACACACTCCACGGGCACACACTCCCCAGTCACACACTCCACGGGCACACACTCCCCAGTCACACACTCCACTGGCACACACTCCCCAGTCACACACTCCACGGGCACACACTCCCCAGTCACACACTCCACTGACACACACTCCCCAGAGTGTGTGACTGGTGCTCAGTGTGTGTGACTGGTGCTCTATGTGTGTGCAACTGATACTCAGTGTGAGCTGGTGCTCAGTGTGTGTGACTGGTGCTCTATGTGTGTGCAACTGATACTCAGTGTGAGCTGGTGCTCAGCGTGTGTGACTGGTCCTCAGTGTGAACTGGTGTTCAGTGTGTGTGACTGGTCCTCAGTGTGCATGACTGGTGCTCAGTGTGAACTGGTGCTCAGCGTGTGTGAGGTGCAGCTCTACTCTAGATGTTTGTCAGTGAGGGCGCGTCTTCAGTCTGTGGGCGCCCTGCCCTTTAGAGTGGCCAGGCCTCGAGAGCCTGCTGCATGCCAAACAGGCCTGTGCAGCAAGCAGAGGAGAGTGGACGTGAGGAGGAGTCCTGAGAGCAGAGCCAACTGGAGGCCAAAGGGTAGGAGGAGATCTGAGGGAGAGGAGAGGCTCCAGGCTCAGCGGTCACACCGCAGCAGCCGTCCGTCCACACACACCCTGCATTAGAAAGTGCGCTGGAAACTCAACAGACACAAGTGAGGAGGAGGGAGACAGGGAGAGCCCGGGTGAGTCTGAGGTGAGCCTCAACAGCAACACCGTGTGTCGACGACTCTGAGATATCACAGACCTTCGGCCTAAGCCAGTCAGATAGTTATCGCAGACACGGCCCTCCCATCACCCCTGCACATGCACACATGTACACACAACATCAGCGTGCACACCTCAGCACACATATTTATGCTCCAGACCAGGGCCTCATTATAAAAATTATGCATGTACAGCGTGCGGCTGGACAGTCCATGCTGCTCTTGAATCCCAGCAGCATTAGAGGGAGCTGCTTAGTTTGACAGCTCCTTTTTAGCACAATTCCAAAATACACCTAAAAGGGAATAGATTCTACAGAATCTATACAAATGTACAGATGCACTAAAATCTCGATGGGGGTAAAAGAAATCTAATGTAGAAATAACATCGGTTCTTAATGACACTAGATTAGAATGAAAACAAGATTTTCAGGAATCCATTTTAATACATACAGGAAGGATGAAGAAAAATGGTGAATATACATAACAAAAGTCCTGCATTCATGACATCACAAACTTCCAGAATGCATATTATTTAGTTGGAGGACAGGTCAGAGTTCTATGATGGAATTTGCTATGCAACTGTCAGATTACAGATTTGCTGAACTGGCTCATGGTGATATCTCTTTAATTACTGGGTTTATCCACATGAAAAATGGCACAAAGTTCAGGGAGTTCTCTGTCCGCCTTATTAAACAAAATAATTCTTTCACAAAGGCTTCAGAAAGTGGCACCATTTTTCAACACCAAATTCAGGATTGCTGGCAGAACTTCAAGCCATAAAATGAATATCGTAAATCTGTGGACCCAATCTCCAACAAATAATGACAACATTTGTGGATCATAATTTGGATATTTATCTCCCATAGTTATACATTTATGACATCAATTTCTAAAATGTGAAGAATAATCAAACCAAAACAGGAAATAACCCACATTTTTCCAATAAAAACACTAAAAAATGTTGTTTCCAAAAGTTATATAAAATGTTTCATTGATAAATGTCCATGAGCCTTTAAAAAGCCTATATTGACCAACTGATTTCAGCATTTTAACATCCTTTTTTTTTTTTAAGAAAACTTCAAGTAGTCACATTTATACAATATTGAACAGAAAATCATGAGCCAAGCATTAACCACACACTCACCAGCATGTGGGCATACAGTGCCTTAAACTGTAAACATGTTTTCAATGAGAGAAAAGAAGGTAAAGTCTTCAAAAGAATTAAGCAGCTTTGAAAATATGTTTGTAAGAAGTCGTCTGACCTTCTGAGCCAAACAGTCCCATTTAAATAAACTTGTCACACTCGGCAGGCACGCACGCACGCACACACACACACACACACACACACACAGGCCATACAGGATATACATGCTGGCATCTCAGAAACATCTTTCTCACTGGTGTCATCTAATGAGGGGTTACGTCTGGGCCTAGGTCCTGGAATGTGCAGGGATTTAAAAGATATGCACTTAAATTGGTGGTGAGTTAGTTTAGTCTTTAGTTTTAGTTTAGTCTTTATTTGAAAAGGGACAATGTACAGAGTCATTAAGCTCATAAAACAAAGATGATCTGCACCAGATTATAGCTGAAACTAGTAGACGGCAATTGTATTGAATGGGATTTACAATTGACTGATGCAAAGCTTAATTTTAAAATCACCCAAAACAAGAATTATAGTAAATTATGATTCCATACATAAATACTGTATTTTATTTACTGTACAGTGGTACCTCACCTTACGAAATTAATTCGTTCCAGAAGTGGTTTCGTAACGTGAATTTTTCGTAAGTTGAGTAGCTATTTCAATGGAAGAGGCCTGATCCGTTCCAAGGGTTTTTTTTTTATAGTGTAACATTTTTTTTATAGTGTAACATTTGTGTTCTGCGTCCTGATTGGCTAAGAGACTGTAGACCCAGGTCTAAACCAGGTCTAAACCAGGTCTGGACCTGGACTAAACCAGGATTATCCCGGGACATGGCAGTGCCGCTGGAGGAGCGCGTTGCTCGTCTCCACGCTCCTTGCGCGTTCCGCGCTAGAGCTAAGAGGCCGAGAAAGACACTCTTTCAGCGGGAATAAGAGCTCTGGTTCTATCTGACTTCCAGGTCTAGACCAGAACTAAACCAGGTCTAAACCAGGACCGGACCAGGTCCAGACCCGTACCAAACCGGGACCAGACCAGGATTAAATCACCCCGTGCTCGGCCCGCGCATGCTCGGCCCGGAGGGGGAGGCACGGCAGGGGCGCCGCGGCTCCATCCCGCGCCCGCATTCGATTTTGATCCTTCGATGTCTCTTCCTATCATTGTGAAGCAGAATTCACCAAGCGTTGGATTGTTCACTCACTAAGGGAACGTGAGCGGGGTTTAGACCGTCGTGAGACAGGTTAGTTTTACCATACTGATGATGTGTTGTTGTGTCTCCGCTCCCCTCGCGCGTTCGGCGAGCCGTGTCCCCCCCACGCTTCACTATCAACACATTCCGTTGAAAATCTATGAAAGTTCGAGTTGTTCAAACGAGAGAGAAATGCGAGAAAAGCCCAACTCCAGTCTGAGAAAAGCGTAGAATGTGTGTGATGAGGCATTTACAGCCCACAAACATGTAGAACAATTGCAAAATACAAAGTTGTCCTACCTCGCGGACCTCTCCCACCGCGGGCCACCTCTGGAACCTAACCCCGTGTGTGTTGATAAAGTGTATTTACGTTTCGGGGCGTGCATGTGAGCGTGCATTAATTGAATTTTTTAGGTTTCGCGTTTCGTAACTTGAATTTTCTTTCGTATCTAGAGACCAAAATTTAACGTGAAGGCGTTTCATAACATGGATTTTTCGTTTGTAGAGTCTTACGTAAGGTGAGGTACCACTGTATTAAACTGCTTTAAAGTATCCAGTCTTTTTCCTGAGGCAAACAATAAGATGATTTTGTTTATAGTTTTTTTTTATCCTTTTGTGGGTTAGACTTGGGAAGATGTTCCTGGAATGTCAGTATTGTCAACCCGTGCATACTTTAAGTTGCTCTAGTCATTAGTCATGCGCACAGCATCCAAAGCACAGCTCTATTTGTTCGGCCCTTTGCGGTCACTGTCCTCAGTCTCTGGACTGTGGTTGTCCCGGTAACCCCTCTGTTCCCGTCTTTCTCGGCACTCCCCGCACTCCTCCTCATCATCCTCGTGAATGATTTCCACCTCCAGTCTCCCGATATACAGTGATACTGCGCACAGCCAGAAGAGGGCCACACTGCTCACTACTGCACCCTGTAGCAGGAGAGCTGGTACAGACAGGAGCATCATTCTTCGCAAGGCAAACAAGCTGCCAAGGTACGAGGCGCCGCCAAAAGACACGCACACGCCTCCCAAGATGAAGAAGGCTGAGAGACACATGAACATGTTCGGAGAAAATAATGACAACACTACAGTGTAACAACACATTTAACACTACAGTTTATCATCACATTTAACACTACAGTGTAACACATTTTACACTACAGTGTAACACATTTAACAGACATTTAACATTTAACTCTATCCAAGGTTATGATGTTGTTATTAAAAAGGATTGAATGGTACTTACCATATCCAGCCTCCCGTCCCACTTCACTTTGGACAAAAGCTATGACTCCAATTCCAGTAGCCAAAAGCCCATTGCGAAACCATGAGAGAAATCCTGTAAAATATGTTTATAAAGCATTATTCCATCATTGGTATGTTTCACTTGGATTATTCTTGTGCCAGTAGGATAGGACTGCAACCAATGATTATTTTAATAGATGACCTGTCAGTAATTAATTTTTCAGTTAGTCAATCAGTCACCCAATTACTTCTATTGTACACTGAGACTTTATAAATACATTTTCAATCAAATAAAGGTTGAAATATGGTAACTGAAGGCTTCTAAATAGAGAAAACATAGATACAAATAAAGTGTATTATTGATGAAAATCTGAAATTTTGTATTTTTTTGGACATATTGATTTACTAATGCTATTGTCCATGATATAAAAGGTAATTTCATATATTCATACGGTCTGTCTAGTTCAGATAATGATTAAAATTACAGCAAATATTTGTTATAATTAATTCCTTAATCTATTATGGGCTAAAGTGTTTGCACCATTTTATTCAGACTAATGAGAGAACATTAAAACTGACTTAAACTAGGCCTCTATGGGGAAGTAAATCCTTTGCCTGGAATGTTCACGTATGATCAAAGCTTTTTAAGCAATAAAAACACCTGTAACAGCATGAATGTAAGATATACACATTTATGCAACAAACATCTCCATAGACACATACAGATGGCGGACACTAAACCAGAAAAGTTACATAGTGCAGCTTTAATGGACAAATCACTGTGGCAATAATTAGTCAACACATTGGGCACTATTGCGACATAATTTTGTAAGAGTTGGGACCTATGTATTGCTATCCTTCCAGAATGGCTAGAATGTCATACTTCAGATGGAAAAATGTACTATACAAATAATAAAAAATATCTCAACGGTAAATCGAATCATTTATAATAGAAACTACAACCAATAACTTGCTGTACTATAACAATTTATTAATTTTAGTTGCCCCCAGCTGTATATAGAATGCTGTAATACCTGCAACGGATCAGTAACATCTCTGACACATCAGTTTTATTTACCTGTCTCGTGTGACTTCCTTAACATCTGCAAGAGAAAAGTATTAAGATTTGTTTAAAGCCTAATAATGTGTACTAACATAATCCACAGTCCACATACCAGCGCATCTGCTTTGTCCAGGTCGGTGAGTTGATGGTGCTGCTCGGGAGTGCGGCTCCGGTTCCACGGTCCCTTCTCGCCCTGCCGCAGCCGGGCCGGACCATGGAGCCTCCGCAACGAGGCGGAGACTGTGGCCGGGAGCCGAGGTAGTCTTACAGCAAAGTGCGACAGAGTCTGTGGCAACTGCCTCCTCATAAATAAACCTAAAAGAGCCATTACATTACTGTGAAGCAGCGAATACAAATATGAGGCTACAAGCACAACACGACCTCCGTCTGCCCTGTCAACTTTCACACCAGCGTCAACGACAACCCGGAAATGTGTGCTGCTTTTAAAAAATCCAACAGCGCCATCAAGCGACGGGCCCTACTACTACTACTACTACTACTACTACTACTACTACAACTACTACTACTACTACTACTACTACTACTACTGCTAGGCTACTACTACTACTACTACTAGGCTACTACTACTACTACTACTACTACTACTAGGCTACTACTACTACTACTGCTACTGCTGCTACTACTACTACTACTACTAGGCTACTACTACTACTACTACTATTACTACTAGGCTACTACTACTACTACTAGGCTACTACTACTACTACTACTACTACTACTACTACTACTACTAGGCTACTACTACTACTACTACTACTACTACTACTAGGCTACTACTACTACTACTGCTTCTGCTACTACTACTGCTACTACTACTACTAGGCTACTACTACTACTACTACTACTACTACTACTACTACTACTACTACTACTACTACTACTACTAGGATGCGTGAAAAGTCCCTCAGTCGTCCAGGTAGAATCCATGATAAATTGAACTTCTCCTGTTATCATACTACTACTAGGCTACTACTACTACTACTGCTAGGCTACTACTACTACTACTACTACTACTACTACTACTACTAGGCTACTACTACTACTACTACTACTGCTAGGCTACTACTACTACTACTAGGCTACTACTACTACTACTACTAGGCTACTACTACTACTACTGCTACTGCTGCTACTACTACTACTACTACTACTAGGCTGCTACTACTACTACTACTACTACTACTACTACTACTACTACTAGGCTACTACTACTACTACTAGGCTACTACTACTACTACTACTACTACTACTAGGCTACTACTACTACTACTACTACTACTAGGCTACTACTACTACTACTGCTACTGCTTCTGCTACTACTACTACTAGGCTACTACTACTACTACTACTACTAGGCTACTACTACTACTACTACTACTACTACTACTACTAGGCTACTACTACTTCTACTGCTACTGCTGCTACTACTACTACTACTACTACTACTACTAGGCTACTACTACTACTACTACTACTACTACTACTACTACTACTACTACAACTAGGCTACTACTACTACTACTGCTAGGCTACTACTACTACTACTACTAGGCTACTACATACTACTACTACTACTACTACCTACTACTACCTACTACACCACCACCACCACTAGGCCACCTACTACTACTACCACCTACTGCTGCTACCTGCTACTACCTACCACCACTACCAGGGCCACTACTACTACCACCACCATTACTACACCACACCACCAGGGCCACTACTACTACTACTAGGCCACCACTACCACCACTACCACTACCACCAGGGCCACCACCACCACCACCACCGCTAGGCTGCACCACCACCACCACCACCACCACCACCACTACCACTAGGCCTACTACCTACTACTACTACTACTGCTAGGCCACCTACTACTACTACTAGGCCTACTACCTACTACTACTACTAGGCTACTACCACTACTACTACTGCTACTGCTGCTACTACTACTACTACCACCTACTAGGTTGCTACTACTACTACCTAGGCTACTACTACTACTACTACTACTACTACTACTACTAGGCTACTACAGCTACTACTACTACTACTAGGCTACTACTACTACTACTGCTACTGCTTCTGCTACTACTACTACTGGCCACTACTACTACTACCACTACCTACTAGGGCCACCACTACTACCACTACTACCACCACCACTAGGGCCACTGCACTTCTACTGCTGCCACCTGCTGCTACTACCACTACCACCACCACCACCAGGGCTACCACCACCACCACCACCACCACCACCGCCACTGCCACCACCACCACCGCCACCGCCACGCTACTACAGCACCGCTGCCACCACCGCCGCCGCCACTGCTACTACTACTGCTACTGCTGCTACTACTACTGCTACTACTACTACTACTACTACTGCTACTGCTGCTGCTACTACTACTACTACTAGGCTACTACTACTACTACTACTACTACTACTAGGCTACTACTACTACTACTACTACTACTGCTAGGATACTACTACTACTACTAGGCTACTACTACTAGGCTACTACTACTGCTACTGCTGCTACCACTACTACTACTACTACTACTAGGCTGCTACTACTACTACTACTACTACTACTACCACCAACCAGGCTGCACTCACCACCACTGCACCGCTAGGCCACTACTACTACTCACTACCACCACCAGGCCACCACCACTACACCACCACCACTACCACCACTACAGGCCACTACCACCACCACCGCTACCGCCGCCACTACCACCACCACCACCACCACCAGGCTGCACCACTACCTACCACTACCATTACCACCAGGGCCACCACCACCACCACTAGGCTGCACTACCACTGCACCACCACCACCAGGCCACTACCACCACCACCACCACCACCACTACTAGGCTACTACTACTACTACTGCTTCTGCTACTACTACTGCTACTACTACTACTAGGCTACTACTACTACTACTACTACTACTACAACTAGGCTACTACTACTACTACTGCTAGGCTACTACTACTACTACTACTACTACTAGGCTACTACTACTACTACTACTACTACTACTACTACTACTACTACTAGGCTACTACTACTGCGACTGCTGCTACTACTACTACTACTACTACTACTAGGCTACTACTACTACTACTACTATTACTACTAGGCTACTACTACTACTACTAGGCTACTACTACTACTACTACTACTACTAGGCTACTACTACTACTACTACTACTACTACTACTAGGCTACTACTACTACTACTGCTTCTGCTACTACTACTGCTACTACTACTACTAGGCTACTACTACTACTACTACTACTACTACTAGGCTACTACTAGGATGCGTGAAAAGTCCCTCTCAGCTCATTCCAGGTAGAATCCATGATAAATTGAACTCTCCTGTTATCATACTACTACTAGGCTACTACTACTACTACTGCTAGGCTACTACTACTACTACTACTACTACTACTACTACTACTACTAGGCTACTACTACTACCTACTACACCGCTAGGCTACTACCTTACCTACCTACTAGGCTACCTACTACTAGGCTACTACACCACTGCTACCTGCTGCTATACCACTACTACTACTACTACTACTACTACTACTACCTAGGCTGCTACTACTACTACTACTACTACTACTACTACTACTACTACTAGGCTACTACTACTACTACTACTAGGCTACTACTACTACTACTAGGCTACTACTACTACTACTACTACTACTAGGCTACTACTACTACTACTGCTACTGCTTCTGCTGCTGCTACTAGGCTACTACTACTACTACTACTACTACTAGGCTACTACTACTACTACTACTACTACTAGGCTACTACTACTACTTCTACTGCTACTGCTGCTACTACTACTACTACTACTACTACTAGGCTACTACTACTACTACTACTACTGCTACTGCTACTACTACTACTGCTACTGCCACTGCTACTACTACTGCTGCTACTACTGCTGCTGCTACTGCTACTACTACTACTGCTACTGCTGCTACTACTACTACTACTACTGCTACTACTACTACTACTGCTACTGCTGCTGCTACTACTACTACTACTAGGCTACTACTACTACCACTGCACCACCACCACTCACCAGGGCTGCACCACTGCACTACCACCATCAAGCTAGGCCACTACCACCACTACCAGGCCACCACCACCAGGGCCACCACTGCTACCGCTACACGCTGTTGCCACCACTGCACTACCACTACTGCACTACTCACTGCACCACCACTAGGCCTGCCACCACCACCACCACCACCACCAGCCACCACCACTACCACCACCAGGTGCACCACCACCACCACCACTGCTGTTACCACCACCACCACCACCACCACCACCACCACCACCACCACCAGGTACACCACCACCACCACCACCACCAGGTCACTACCACTACCACCGCTACCAAGCTCGCCACTACCACTACTAGGCCACTACTACCACCACCACTACTACCAGGCTACCACTACTACCACTACCACCACCACTAGGGCCACCACTACTTCCACCGCCACCGCTGCCACACTACCACCACCACCACCACCACCAGGGCCACCACCACCACCACCGCCACCGCCACCACCACCACCGCCACCGCCCGCCACCACCACCGCTGCCACCACCGCCGCTGCCACCGCCACCACCACCGCTACCGCTTCGCCACTACACACCACCACCGCCACCACCACCACCGCTACCACCACCGCCACCGCTACTACCACCACCGCCACCGCTACTACTACCGCTACCGCCTGCCACTACCACCACCACCACCGCCACCACCACCGCCACTACCACCGCTACCACCACCACCGCCACCGCTGCTACCACTACCACCACCACTACTCACCGCTACCACCACCGCTACCACCACCGCTGCCTGCCACTGCTACTACCGCTCTTGGCCACCACCACCGTTACTACCACCACTACCGCCACTACCACTACCACCGCCACCACCACCACCACTACTACTACTAGGCCACCACTACCACCACCACCACCACCTGGCCACCACCACCACCACCGCCTACCGCCGCCTGCCACTCACTACCACCACCACCACCACCAGGCCACTACCACCACCGCTCTTCCGCTACCACCACCACCACCGCCACCACCACCACCACCACCGCCGCTACCACCACCGCCACCACCACCACCGCCACGCCACCGCCACCACCACCGCCACCGCTGCCACTACCACCACCACCACTACCACCACCGCCACCACCACCACCGCCACCACCACTGCTACCACCACTACCACTGCTACCTACCACTACCGCCGCTACCACTACCACCGTCACCGCTACCACCACCGCCACCGCCGCCGCCTACCACTACCGCTACCACTACCACCACCGCCACCGCCACTGCTGCTACCACTACCACTACCGCTGCCTGCCATACCGCCTACCTGCTACTACTGCTGCTGCTACCTACTACTGCTACCACTACCACCACCTACCGTTACCTACTCACTACCGCTACTCCTACCTACTGCTACCTACTACTGCCTGCCTGCTGCTACCTGCCAACGACTACCGGCACTGCTGCTGCCACT